>WBZZ01006587.1:40000-42500 GCA_019918135.1 Paulinella micropora | reverse complement strand
AAACCCAATACACCGGTTCTGAGCAAGCCTTTCCTGTCCACATTTGTGTCACTGACCTCCGCCCCGATATCGTTGTCTGGTCACTGTCTACCAAGATATGTATTCTGATCGAGCTAACGTGCCCGGTCGAGGAAAACATCCTTGACGCACGAGCATACAAGACCAACCGATACAACGAGCTCAAATCTCAAATCGAGGACAACGGATGGACCTGCCACCTTCGACCAATCGAATGCGGGGCTCGCGGCATGGTATCGTTCTCTGTTCATCGATGTTTCCGCGCCTTGGGTTTTTCCCATCCCCAATCCAAATCCCTTTGCTTCAAGCTATCCTCCTGCGTAGCTCGTTGCTCTTTTGCGATTTATCGCTCCTGTGCAGTCAAAAATTGGACTAATCTTCCTCTAGTCCGTATTGGTGACTGCATTCCATCATAGCCGTCCAGTGTTGCATAGCCCGGGCTAGGTCCCTGCGGGGGTTTAGGCCTCATACAATGTCATCATTGTAGCTTGCGCAAGCTTACGGTGCTCAAAACACTTGGACTAACGGCTTCCTTTTCTTTCTCTTCTTCCTTATCCTCCCACTCTCCATTCCTAGATTGCCTTTTTCTTCAACGTCCTTCCTCCTCTTCTTTTTCCAGAACACAGTCTACCCGTGATTCCCATCCCGGACACATGCACAGTACACAAATTATTGTTTGATGTGAAACTGCGTTCCTTTGCAAGGACTACATTCCTTTGCGACATCTCATCCATATGTGACCCCGTCGCGGCGATAAAGCGCGGCAACCAAACCTTTCTCCTTTTCTTCTTGGGCTGACAACCCTGGCTTAAACAAAGAGGCTTGCTTCCCCTAAGTTAAGCCGTAAGTTACAAAAACTACATGCGAAAACCTACCGACGCACCGCTATTCCCTCCGGATTGGCCGCCGTCACCCTCCCAGTGCGTGCTCTGCACCGCCTGAACCCCCTGGAGGAGATTTTGCTCATGTTCACCCTTACGAAGACCTTTCGGGCCTCCTCGAAAAGAAGAGCCCAAAAGCGCACGTCCATCCGGACTACAAGTCGCAACCCGGCATTATCAACCTGGATTCCACCCACTGTGTTGACGCCGAGACATACTCCCATTTCGTCCATCGGACAAGAAGTGCCCCGAAAGAACCAACCGAAAGAAGAAAACGCCTGGTATTGCCATCAACACCAAGCGAATGGAAAGGCATTGAAGAAGAACTCCAATCCGCACTCCCTCTCATCCTCCCCTCCTCTCTCATCAAACGCTTGTCGTGTGACGAAGCAGTAGCGAAATTTGAAAGATATCTCTACGACTTCATATCACAACGGGTACCTCAAACAAAAACACAAGAACAAACTCATGAACGAAAAAACCGCCACGTAATCCGGCTCCAAACAGAACTCACGCAGAACCGACAACAAAAACTGATCCAAAAGAGACATCTGCGAGATCTCAAAAGGGCAGGTTCAATTCCAGCTGCTGTTGCAAAAAGCCTGCAAAAAAACTTGGCGAGTATTATTGAAGACCGGTAACCGCCTCCGCCGTCGTCTCAAGGAAACAACTTTAAGCTCCGCTCAACGACAAGCAAATACACGCTTCCGAAATGACCCTCATAAGTTTGCCAAAAATCTGTTTCATCCCCCCTCAACCCAAACCACTTCCTCCCTATCCAAAGAAAACTGTGACTCCTACTTTCCCAACCTATACAAAGACGCTAATCGTGAACAAACCTACGTGCCCTTACCTGAAATGAATCGCCCGCCTCTACCAACTGTCCCCTTTGACCGAGAGCCATAACAAACGCTCCCCTATAGACCAAAATGAATCAAAGTCTATGTTTGTGAAAGAGGGCGAGCAGAAGCCTAAGGGACAGTCATTTCATCGACCATCCCTGCTTGACACTGCAAACGATTGGCAACTCCAAACCCAATACACCGGTTCTGAGCAAGCCTTTCCTGTCCACATTTGTGTCACTGACCTCCGCCCCGATATCGTTGTCTGGTCACTGTCTACCAAGATATGTATTCTGATCGAGCTAACGTGCCCGGTCGAGGAAAACATCCTTGACGCACGAGCATACAAGACCAACCGATACAACGAGCTCAAATCTCAAATCGAGGACAACGGATGGACCTGCCACCTTCGACCAATCGAATGCGGGGCTCGCGGCATGGTATCGTTCTCTGTTCATCGATGTTTCCGCGCCTTGGGTTTTTCCCATCCCCAATCCAAATCCCTTTGCTTCAAGCTATCCTCCTGCGTAGCTCGTTGCTCTTTTGCGATTTATCGCTCCTGTGCAGTCAAAAATTGGACTAATCTTCCTCTAGTCCGTATTGGTGACTGCATTCCATCATAGCCGTCCAGTGTTGCATAGCCCGGGCTAGGTCCCTGCGGGGGTTTAGGCCTCATACAATGTCATCATTGTAGCTTGCGCAAGCTTACGGTGCTCAAAACACTTGGACTAACGGCTTCCTTTTCTTTCCCTTCTTCCT
>WBZZ01006587.1:20000-27500 GCA_019918135.1 Paulinella micropora | reverse complement strand
TATGCATGTAATGTAATGTAATGTAATGTAATTGTAATTGTAATTGTAATTGTAATTGTAATTGTAATTGTAAATTGTAAATTGTAAATGTAAATGTAAATGTATGTATGTATGTATGTATGTATGTATGTATTTACGTTTGCGTGTGTGCATGTCATACGTAGGGAGTTTGCTTTTGTAAAATGTAAATGTAAATGTATGTATGTATGTATGTATGTATGTATTTACGTTTGCTTGTGTGTATGTCATACGTAGGGAGTTTGCTTTTGTAAAATGTAAATGTAAATGTATGTATGTATGTATGTATGTATCTATGTATCTATGTATGTATTTACGTTTGCGTGTGTGTGTTATACGTAGGGGAGTTTGCTTTAAGTAGTCTGGATCAGGTACATACCTATTTATGTATCTGTCTATGTATCTATCTATCTATCTATCTATCTATCTATCTATCTATCTATCTATCTCTCCATCTGCTTACTGGGCCCTCTGTAATGGAGGTGGGAGCTCGTTCTGCAAGGGGCGCTTTATGGAACGAGCCCTGGCCCCGCCTGGTACTAGGGAGCTTTGGTATTGCCTGTATCAGTCCCTTCCGTGCAAACATCACGGCTTAGCTGGGCATCGGGTTAATACTTTATTTACAGACTTCCTGGTTGACGAAATCAGAAGCTCCTTTTTTCTGACATTAGTCGATATTTCATCAGTTGATCTTATCACTTACTCTACGGAATGAACCAAGGCCACTTGAGGTGTCACTGACCCTCTCTTGGGCTTGATTTTTTGAAATGGGTGCCATCTGTCGACAGACAGAGAATTAGGGGATGGTGTGGGTGTGCTGGGCCCGTGGTGGGGTGCCTTTTGTGTGCCTAGCCATACGCCTATAAGTCACATGCCGAAATAGCGACGGGAAGCACAATCCTGTTCCCTCAGGGTGCCCTTTCTCGCTTGTTGAGCCCGGAATAAAACCCACAGTACTCTGTCGGTTTATACTAGACTGTCGAACAGTCTCGAAACTCCATCTGCTTACTGGGTCCTCTGTAATGGAGGTGGGAGCTCGTTCTGCAAGGGGCGCTTATGGAACGAGCCCTGGCCCCGCCTGGTACTAGGGAGCTTTGGTATCGCCTGTATCAGTCCCTTCCGTGCAAACATCACGGCTTAGCTGGGCATCGGGTTAATACTTTACCCACAGACTTCCTTGGTTGACGAAATCAGAAGCTCCTTTTTTCTGACATTAGTCGATATTTCATCTATCTATCTATCTGTCTGTCTGTCTGTCTATCTATCTATCTATCTATCTATCTATCTATCTATCTATCTATCTATCTATCTATCTATCTATCTATCTGTCTGTCTGTCTGTCTGTCTGTCCATCTATCTATCTATCTATCTATCTATCTATCTATCTATCTATCTATCTATCTATCTATCTATCTATCTATGTGGATCTAGTCTGGATCAGGTACATACCTATTTATATATGTATGTGTATCTATCTATCTATCTATCTATCTATCTATCTATCTATCTATCTATCTATCTATCTATCTACACAGGGTTTCAGAGATGTTCGTGGTATTCACCTGCTCACTCCCTCTATCTATCTATCTATCTATCTATCTATCTATCTATCTAGTAATCTATCCATCTATCTTATATAAAACATAGGGTTTCAGAGCTGTTCGTGGTATTCACCTGCTCACTCTATATATCTATCTATCTATCTATCTATCTATCTATCTATCTATCTATCTATCTATCTATCTATCTATCTATCTATCTATCCCTGGAGACGGTCTCTGCCACTGGCAACTCAGCCTAGGGTTCAGATCTAACTATCTCCTACAATGACGATTTTGTGTCCGCCGTTAATCGCGCGCAGCGCAAGGGCTAAACAGGCAACCAACTCCTGACCATGGCTGATGAAGTCGGGGCGTGATGCAAAGGGTTGATGAAGTCGGGGTTGTAGAAAGGTAACTCACAACGAGCGTGAACTCCTGAAACCTCGACTTGCTCATGGCATCATCTCCTTAGGGCACGCGCTCCTGGGGAGTGTTCTAGTGTTGTCCCGTATAGTTCAAAAGGGCTCGGCTACCTTTCGGCTTGAACTGGGCACAGACACCAACCACAGCGAGACAGTGGTTGGTGTGCAGCTTGGCCGGTGCTGAAAGTTCTTGTCCGGGGGTAGTATAGGAGGCCATGGCTTTTCAAGCTAAGCCACGCCCATAGATTAAACATTAAACATATCTATCTATCTATCTATCTATCTATCTATCTATCTATCTATCTATAAACACCTCTCGTCCATCTATGCGATAAACCTGACGAAACACGAAACGTTTCGAACTATCTGGAAACCAGAGCCTGTGCTCGAAAAGCTTGAGGCACAAGTTGATTTTGAATTCAAACATCGAGGCCAATCCGATCATCTCGGACTTGGCCATGGTCGCTACCCAAAAGAACATTCCATCACAGACCGCAAAGACAGGATTTTAGAATTAGCTGCTGAGACAATACTTGAGGCAACCACAGTGCATGACATGGACAAAGCCATGCAAGGGTGCTTTCTTCGTTTTGAAGATGCATGCCCCTTTGACCTCTCCTGGGCTCGCCTCATCGGAACCCGTAATCCCCGTTTAATCTCTTGGGTCATCAACGCAAGCACAAACTCGGTTATTACCCCCGACCTTAGACGTCTGTGGGGAATCATTCCCAACAACAAGTGTGCTCTCTGTTCTGGTCAAGCACATCTATGTCACATCCTCTCCGGTTGCTGCCCTCAAACAAGGCCGTTATACCTGGCGTCACGACTCTGTGCTCTGCACTATTGAAGCTCCCCTTCAAAAACACATCGAGAGCCATAACAAACGCTCCCGTATAGACGAAAATGAATCAAAGTCTATGTTTGTGAAAGAGGGCGAGCAGAAGTCTAAAGGGCAGTCATTTCATCGTCCATGCCTGCTTGACACCGCAAACGATTGGCAGCTCCAAACCCAGTACACCGGTTCTGAGCAAGCCTTTCCTGTCCACATCTGTGTCACTGACCTCCGCCCCGATATTGTTGTCTGGTCATTGTCTACCAAGGTATGTATACTGATCGAGCTCACGTGCCCGGTCGAGGAAAACATCCTTGATGCACGAGCCTACAAGACTAACCGATATAATGGGCTCAAATCTCAAATCGAGGACAACGGATGGACCTGCCACCATCGACAAATCGAATGCGGGGCTCGCGGCATGGTATCGTTCTCTGTTCATCGATGTTTCCGCGCCTTGGGTTTTTCACATCCCCAATCCAAATCCCTTTGCTTCAAGCTATCGTCCTGCGTAGCTTGTTGCTCTTTTGCGATTTATCGCTCCTGTGCAGTCAAAAATTGGACTAATCTTCCTCTAGTCCGTATCGGTGACTGCATTCCGTCATAGCCGTCCAGTGTTGCATAGCCCGGGCTAGGTCCCTTCGGGGGTTTAGGCCTCATACAATGTCATCATTGTAGCTTGCGCAAGCTTACGGTGCTCAAAACACTTGGACTAACGGCTTCCTTTTCTTTCCCTTCTTCCTTATCGTCCCCACTCTCCATTCCTAGATTGCCTTTTTCTTCAACGTCCTCCTCTTCTTTTTTCCAGAACACAGTCTACCCGTGATTCCCATCCCGGACACATGCACAGTACACAAATTACTGTTTGATGTGAAACTGCGTTCCTTTGCAAGGACTACATTCCTTTGCGACATCTCATCTATCTATCTATCTATCTATCTATCTATCTATCTATCTATCTATCTATCTATCTATCTATCTATATATATATATATATATATATATTTATATATATAGGGTTTCAGAGATGTTCGTGGTATTCACCTGCTCACTCCCTCTATCTATCTATCTATCTATCTATCTATCTATCTATCTATCTATCTATCTATCTATCTATCTATCTATCTATCTAATCTATCTATCTATCTATCTATCTGTCTATCTATCTATCTATCTATCTATCTATCTATCTATATATATATTTATATATATATATATATATATATATAATACATAGGGTTTCAGAGATGTTCGTGGTATTCACCTGCTCGCTTCCTCTATCTATATATCTATCTATCTATCTATCTATCTATCTATCTTTCCTCTAGTCCGTATTGGTGACTGCATTCCATCATAGCCGTCCAGTGTTGCATAGCCCGGGCTAGGTCCCTGCGGGGGTTTAGGCCTCATACAATGTCATCATTGTAGCTTGCGCAAGCTTACGGTGCTCAAAACACTTGGACTAACGGCTTCCTTTTCTTTCTCTTCTTCCTTATCCTCCCACTCTCCATTCCTAGATTGCCTTTTTCTTCAACGTCCTTCCTCCTCTTCTTTTTCCAGAACACAGTCTACCCGTGATTCCCATCCCGGACACATGCACAGTACACAAATTATTGTTTGATGTGAAACTGCGTTCCTTTGCAAGGACTACATTCCTTTGCGACATCTCATCCATATGTGACCCCGTCGCGGCGATAAAGCGCGGCAACCAAACCTTTCTCCTTTTTCTTCTTGGGCTGACAACCCTGGCTTAAACGAAGAGGCTTGCTTCCCCTAAGTTAAGCCGTAAGTTACAAAAACTACATGCGAAAACCTACCGACGCACCGCTATTCCCTCCGGAGTGGCCGCCGTCACCCTCCCAGTGCGTGCTCTGCACCGCCTGAACCCCCTGGAGAAGATTTTGCTCATGTTCACCCTTACGAAGACCTTTCGGGCCTCCTCGAAAAGAAGAGCCCAAAAGCGCACGTCCATCCGGACTACAAGTCGCAACCCGGCATTATCAACCTGGATTCCACCCACTGTGTTGACGCCGAGACATACTCCCATTTCGTCCATCGGACAAGAAGTGCCCCGAAAGAACCAACCGAAAGAAGAAAACGCCTGGTATTGCCATCAACACCAAGCGAATGGAAAGGCATTGAAGAAGAACTCCAATCCGCACTCCCTCTCATCCTCCCCTCCTCTCTCATCAAATGCCTGTCATGTGACGAAGCAGTAGCGAAATTTGAAAGATATCTCTACGACTTCATATCACAACGGGTAACAAAAACACAAGAACAAACTCATGAGCGAAAAAACCGCCACGTAATCCGGCTCCAAACAGAACTCACGCAGAACCGACAACAAAAACTGATCCAAAAGAGACATCTGCGAGATCTCAAAAGGGCAGGTTCAATTCCAGCTGCTGTTGCAAAAAGCCTGCAAAAAACTTGGCGAGTATTATTGAAGACCGGAAACCGCCTCCGCCGTCGTCTCAAGGAAGCAATTTTAAGCTCCGCTCAACGACAAGCAAATACACGCTTCCGAACTGACCCTCATAAGTTTGCCAAAAATCTGTTTCATCCCCCCTCAACCCAAACCACTTCCTCCCTATCCAAAGAAAACTGTGACTCCTACTTTCCCAACCTATACAAAGACGCTAATCGTGAACAAACCTACGTGCCCTTACCTGAAATGAATCGCCCGCCTCTACCAACTGTCCCCTTTGACCTCAAGCCACCGTCCTTCTTGGAAACCAAAAGATCTGTGTTTGCCAAGCGTAATGGTGCAGCCCCTGGCAGAGATGGTATTAGCTACCTTGTTTACAAGAGACTTCCCACCGCTTTACTTTTCTTACACAAACTCATTGTCAAGTGTTGGACAACGGATGTAGCTAATAGCTGGGCCCAAGCTGCTATCTCCCTCCTTCATAAGGACGGCGATCCACTTCAGGCCTCAAACTATCGTCCGATTGCTCTGACAAGCTGCTCGGGTAAGGTATTTTTCTCTTTGTGGTCAAAACGCCTAGAGAGTTTTTTGCTAGATAACAAGTACTTTGACAGAGCAAAACAAAAAGGTTTCCTCCGTAACGTTGCAGGATGCCCCGAGCACATTGCTACTACAAAAGCTACCATCAGAAATGCAAAAGATCACTATCGCCAACTGGTCATAGCATGGATTGACCTACAAAACGCTTTTGGAAGCGTAAACCACAACTTGATCCAGTTCGCTCTCTGGTGGTACCACGTGCCCCCTATGTTTGCTCGCATAATCTTTTTATACTACGAACTCTTAGTAGCCACAATCGAAGGGAAAGATTGGTCATCAGAACCCTTTGTTTTTGCTGTTGGCGTTTTTCAAGGATGCTGCATTTCTCCTCTCCTTTTCAACATAGTTTTCAACCTACTCCTTGACCTCCTATCATCCTTGACCAAAAACAACGGTTATCATTTCAAGCATAAGACCTCAACAGATGAAGTCATCGTGCACGAAGCTGCTTATGCTGACGACCTCAAACTACACTGCCGATCCCCGAAACACTGTCAATCGTCCATCAACATGATTGACAAATTTCTGTCATGGTCCAGAACAATGGCCGCGAAACCGCCCAAATGCAAAAGCCTTGCTTTCAAATACTGGACTAAAGCCGACGACTATAAGGGTCTCAAACGATTATTGCCGATCTCGTTCCCACCCTTCGACCCCGCCCTTACTATTACTGGCAAACCGATTGACTTCATCGCTGACAAGCCTTTCAAAGACCTCGGATGGATTGTCTACCATGACCTCAGCGAAAACGAACAACGTGCAACAATCCAAAAGAAGTTCATTCTTTCTATGCAAGCCATCGATAGCTGCTCGATCAATGGCTTTATGAAATTTTGGCTATACCAGCACTACGCTGTCCAGTCACTTGCCTGGCCATTTCTCATTTATGACCTCTGCTTATCTTTCGCCAAAACCCTTGAGAAAATTGCGACCCGCTTCCTCAAAAAATGGGCCAATATCTACAAAAGAGCTCTGGTCTCTTGCCTTTACCGCCCACGCTCGAAATTTGGTCTACAGCTCCAATCCATCGTCTCTTTTTACCAGCGACTTCAAATCAACCGTGCTCAAATGCTGAAGTACTGCCCAGATAAACACCTCTCGTCCATTTATGCGATGAACCTGGCGAAACACGAAACATTTCGAACTATCTGGAAACCAGAGCCTGTGCTCGAAAAGCTTGAGGCACAAGTTGATTTTGAATTCAAACATCGAGGCCAATCCGATCATCTCGGACTTGGCCATGGTCGCTACCCAAAAGAACATTCCATCACAGACCGCAACGACAGGGTTTTAGAATTAGCTGCTGAGACAATACTTGAGACAACCACAGTGCATGACATGGACAAAGCCATGCAAGGGTGCTTCCTTCGTTTTGAAGACGCATGCCCCTTCGACCTCTCCTGGGCTCGCCTCATCGGAACCCGTAATCCCCGTTTAATCTCTTGGGTCATCAACGCAAGCACAAACTCGGTTATTACCCCCGACCTTAGACGTCTGTGGGGAATCATTCCCAACAACAAGTGTGCCCTCTGTTCTGGTCAAGCACATCTATGCCACATCCTCTCCGGTTGCCATGTTGCCCTCAAACAAGGCCGCTATACCTGGCGTCATGACTCTGTGCTCTGCACTATTGAAGCTCCCCTTCAAAAACACATCGAG
>WBZZ01006587.1:10000-12500 GCA_019918135.1 Paulinella micropora | reverse complement strand
TATGTATGACAATGATATATGCATATATAAATGCATGTTCAGGAGTTGTCTTCGATACAGGCGCCCGTGCCATGGACGATACAGTTCTGTAGAAGATTATGTGTCTTTGTCTCCGTCTTTCTTCCTGCAAGTCTCATCTTTCTTTTTCATCTAAATAAATTTTTGCATTAAAGGATCTTACGTCATTCTTTTTTTCTTTTTTTTCCACAGAATTGAATCAACTTTTAATAATAGAATGCTTGCCATTCCTAGAGATGATCTTCTGCTTCCCACTCAGCTCTACGAGTGGCAAGTATTCTATTGAAACAGTGCATGCGTAAAAAAAAAAAAAAAAAAAAAAAAAAAAAAAAAAAAAAAAAAAAAAAAAAAAAAAAAGAGAGAGAGAGAGAGAAAAAGATGAGTGGGAAGCATAAGACGTAGAAGGGAAGTGGTACTCCTGGGCCGGCTGAGTTGGCAAGTATTAATATGTCGAGACTACTGTGCAACTCTTTCTTTTGACTTTCCTTGCGCTAGCGTGCGGCTCTTTTCTGGACGCTTCTCTGTGTCCAGCACTTAAGTTTACTGAACTCGTGACGCTCCTCTCCTTTTTTCGCTGTGTTGAGGTGCCCAGCCTGAGTATGCTGAGTACTAGTTTCTTTGGGCATAGGTGGGCAGATATCCCAATCAGACACGTTTTTCCTTCTGCTGCTCTCCACTACAATATAAATTAATATGTTTGACTGCTCCATCTTTCTTTATCTGAAAGTTAGGTTATTGTTGTCAGTGGTCACAGGCTTAGTGACCTTACTCTGGCCTCCTCTTCCACCCCGCCGGGCTACGATATTCAAGTAATATTATATTAATACTAGTAATAGAAAGAAAAAAGGAAAGAAGCGGAAAGAAAAGAAAGGAAAAAAGAAAGAAAAAAACAGCTTGAGAAAGAAAAATTTAAGAAAGAAAGAAAGAAAGGGAAAGAAAGGAAAGGAAAAGGAAGGAAAGGATTCAAGGAAAGGAAAGGAAAGGAAGGAAAGGAAAGGAAAGGAAAACCCAACTGGAAGAGACGGCCCGGAGCAATAACAAAACAAAACAAGACAACAAAATAATAAGAATAATAAAATATTAATATAATGAAATTAAACATATATTAATAAATAAAAATTCAGTCTGTGGACTTATCTGAGGAAGTAAACCGCAATTCCAAAAGCAAAAAAAAAAAAAAAAAAAAAAAAAAAACTTGAAAAAAAAAAGTGAGTGCCAGGGGGGGGGGGGGGGGGAAGTGGGTGTGTGTGTGTGTGGGGGGGGGTTGGGGGGGGGGGGGGGGGGGGGAGATCTTAATAGTAATAAAGTAAAGACATGCAAAGGAGAGAAAAAAATAAATTGAATAGCTAACAATGAACAAAGAAGACAGAAAAAATACCTAACAAAAAATGGTTTAATAACTAAAAAATAAATCAATCGGGATTCCCTTCCAATAGGGATGCAAACCTGGGCCCTTCCGTTACGAACCGAGTGGAAACGAAACTAAGTCGTACATATTAATAGAGTCGGTTCTACGAACTAACTCAAGAAGGAGAAGCAAGACGAGACGGCTGTATGTCTAGTCCGCCACATTGCCGTGCGCTCCCTCGATCCCCCCCCTGGGGGCATTAGCGCTGTTGGGTCTCCGAAGTTGTAGTGGGTTTCCTTCATGGTGAGCCTCGTATGTCGTCGTCCCTTCTGATGGAGGCTGTGATCACCTCGGACGAAGACCTGGCAAGCTTGGCACCAAATGGATGACTTTCGGAATGACGCAGTTCGATTGGGCCGATGTTGAGGCTCCTGGTGCGCGGTATCGGGACTACCCCCGAGACGGGAAGTGCGAGCTGGTTCGCCGGCGTCAATGTGAGGGGAGGGTGAAGGGGAAAGAGAGAGAGAGAGAGAGAGAGAGAGAGAGAGAGAGAGAGAAAGGAGGTAAGAAGAAGAAGAAGAAGAAGAAGAAGAAGAAGAAGAAGAAGAAGAAGAAGAAAGAAGAAGAAGAAGAAGAAGAAGAAGAAGAAGAAGAAGAAGCAGAAGAAGAAGAAGAAGAAGAAGAAGAAGAAGAAGAAGAAGAAGAAAAAGAAGAAGAAGAAGAAAAAGAAGAAGAAGAAGAAGAAGAAGGAGAAGAAGAAGAAGAAGAAGAAGAAGAAGAAGAAGAAGAAGAAGAAGAAGAAGAAGAAGAAGCAGCAGCACCAGTCGCAGCGGGAGCGGTGGTAGTAGGGAAGTCAGTATTGGTAGTAGTAATAGCACAAGCAGGAGAAGTATTAGTGGTAGCAAAGGCAATGGCCCCCACAGTGCAGTCGCAGACGGGGTCAGTGTCATTGCGACCACGGGAAAGGCATCACTGGGAACGCAGAGGGGTGACAGGAGCTGGTCCTGTTTTGGGTAAGAAACCATGTGTTCAGTAAGCGAAACGGGTGGGGGGCAATGGTCGCTGGGCACCGGGCGCTGGGCACCGGGTTTGTGGCGACTATGGGGGTAAAGGCTCTGGGAGGAGAAAGAGAAG
>WBZZ01006587.1:2500-5000 GCA_019918135.1 Paulinella micropora | reverse complement strand
TATGGCTAGGCACACATAAGGCACCCCACCACGGGCCCAGCACACCCACCATCCCCTAATTCTCTGTCTGTCGACAGATGGCACCCATTTCAAACAACCAAGCCCAAGGGAGGGTCAGTGACACCTCAAGTGGCCTTGGTTCACTCCTGGAGTAAGTGATGAGATCAACCGATGAAATATCGACCAATGTCAGAAAAAAGGAGCAGATAGATAGATAGATAGATAGATAGATAGATAGATAGATAGATAGATAGATAGATAGATAGATAAAAGGAGCAGATAGATAGATAGATAGATAGATAGATAGATAGATAGATAGATAGATAGATAGATAGATAGATAGATAGATAGATAGATAGATAGATAGATAGATAGATAGATAGATAGATAGATAGATTGTTTGGACGCAAATCAGGTGCGGACTAAGATAGATAGATAGATAGATAGATAGATAGATAGATAGATAGATAGATAGATAGATAGATAGATAGATAGATAGACAGACAGACTAAGATAGATAGATAGACTAAGATAGATAGATAGATAGATAGATAGATAGATAGATAGATAGATAGATAGATAGATAGATAGATAGGTAGATAGATAGATAGATAGACAGATAGATAGATAGAATTGTTTGGAGTTGAGGCGAGGCCGCAAATATCTATCTATCTATCTATCTATCTATCTATCTATCTATCTATCTATCTACCTATCTATCTATCTCTCTATCTATCTATCTATCTATCTATCTATCTATCTATCTATCTATCTATCTATCTATCTATCTATCTATCTATCTATCTATCTATCTCTCAGCTCGGACTAAGGTCGTCTACGACATCAGAGAACATACACGTGTATCTTTATCTGTCTATTTGTCTATTTGTCTATCTATCTATCTATCTATCTATCTATCTATCTATCTATCTATCTATCTATCTATCTATCTATCTATCTACCTACCTACCTACCTACCTATATACATATATATACATATTATATATATATATATATATATATATATATATATAATTTCTTACCCCGCGACGCGCGCTCAGACTTGTGGTGATGGTTTTCGCGCGTAGTATGTATCGAGCCGAAGCGCTGCCATGCACACATCAAGTACAGTCACAAATGCTTCCTTCAAGCAATCACTTCAAAATGCTTCCTTCAAGCAATCACTTCAAAATGCTTCCTTCAAGCAATCACTTAAAATGCTTCTTTCAAGCAATCATGTCAAAATGCTTCCTTCAAGCAACACAATGTGGTAATTTTCCGGAAAGCCGCCGCAAAGACCGACAAAATTTTTCTGCGTTCGTCTCCCGTCTTGTTTACCAATTTTTGATCACTTCAAAATGCTTCCTTCAAGCAATCACTTGGAAATGCTTCCTTCAAGCAATCACTTCAAAATGCTTCCTTCAACCAATCACTTCAAAATGCTTCCTTCAAGCAACCACTTCAAAATGCTTCCTTCAACCAATCACTTCAAAATGATTCCTTCAAGCAATCACTTCAAAATGCTTCCTTCAAGCAATCACTTCAAAATGCTTCCTTTAAGCAACCACTTCAAAATCTTCCTTCAAGCAATCACTTCAAAAGCTTCCTTCGAGCAATCACTTCAAATGCTTCCTTCAAGCAATCACTTCAAAATGCTTCCTTTAAGCAACCACTTCAAAATCTTCCTTCAAGCAATCACTTCAAAAGCTTGCTTCGAGCAATCACTTCAAATGCTTCCTTCTTAGCCAGTTCTAATTGTTACGGCTTGGACAGTGGCTCATTTTAAAAAGCTCTCATCAAGAGATTTCTCACAAGCCACGACACAGCGCTTGAAGTCATGGTTTATTGCAAGCACACGGAGGCCACGGATATTGAAGAAATGTGCAATTATGCCCAGATTATTAATATTATTATTATTATTATTATTATTATTATTACTAGTATTACTATTATTATTATTATTATTATTATTATTATTATTATTACTATTATTACTATTATCATTATTATCATTATTATCATTATTATTATTACTATTATTAGTAGTATTGCTATTACTATTAGTATATTATTATTATTATTATTATTATTATTATTATTATTATTATTATTATTATTATTATTATTATTATTATTATTAGACTGACACGGGGGGGTGAAGGACCTCGAACAAGGGTATTGGAGGCTTATGTCCGTTGAGGATATGCCATTAGCTGCATCAGTACGCCTCAGATATAGTATTATTATTATTATTATTATTATTATTATTATTATTATTATTATTATTGCTATTATTATTATTATTATTACTATGGACACCGTGATAGCCCAGTGGTCAAGTTCTACCATCTGGGCCCTTTCGCCAGTTCGATTCCCGTCGGTGCCACCAGTATTTTCATTGAACATACCGGTCCGTCTGGAAGTGTTGGAACTGCCCGTGCGGGGGTGTCATTAGAGCCTATCGTCAATTCTTTGTACTCCCCTCACGGGTGAGACGATG
>WBZZ01006586.1:62500-82491 GCA_019918135.1 Paulinella micropora | reverse complement strand
TACTCTTTGGGGTGTACACTCAAACCCTGATTTGGGAACGTACATACGGCCCACGATGTGAGGGTTACCTCCAGTACACAAACCCAAGAGCAACGGCCAGATTCCTCGCGACTGGTCAGGAGGCAGTCGATGTAACAAAAATGAAGACCAATCTGGTTCGAAAAACTCGAGTGGCATATTTCATTTTTTTACAATGGAAATAAAGGCCTTGGAGGAGGGGAAGGCAGAGATGGAAAAAAGCATTAAGGCAGCAGGAGAAACTCATTCTGTGATTGATGAGTTAGAGAAGACCGACAGAGTTCTGACCAAGATCAGACTGTTGATGGGTGCGTTACTACACAAGGAGGCATGGAAGAGATGGATTCCTACCAAGGATCACTCTGTCCTTAAATCACTTAGTAACGCACCACCGGTCGCCAACAAAGCAGGTTTTGACCAATATGTGGAGAAATATAATTTTCTCAGATCTGCTTCTGAATTGGTGGCCTTTATCACTCATGCTCAAAAGCTGGTGATATCTGAGAAGAAGAAGGCGAAAGAGAATGAGGAGTTCGAGAAGACGATGAGACTGGAAAGAATGAAAGCAAAAGTGAGTGGTGCAAAGACACACCCTCCGACATATTTGACCCCACCAGCTCCTGCCCCACCAGCCCTGCACCCTCGGGCTCAACTACGGTGGTGGTCACAAACACGAAGAAGAAGGACAGACAGAACATCATAAATGCCTTCAAGGGGAAGAAAGGAGGAGTGGCAAGTCTCATGCTATATGCCAAGACGAGCTCAGACAAAGACTCTGATGCTTCGCTTTTGAGCAAGCTCAAAGAGATCAATGCCTGCATGAAGGCTTTTCCTTGCGACGAAACGCAGGAATACGAGACCCTTGTTACTGTTTTTGACCAATCTCTAGTCTCGGAGGGATTTGATCTGACACAGTACAAGTTTTTGAGAAAGAAGGAGGAGATTAAGAGAAACAATGCAACAGGCCTAGACGCTCAGTGTGAACTGGCGGTGGCCACACTCATTTCATATTTTCAATCTCATGGATACCAGCATCTCTGCACTGGTACTCTCATAGGATTTGAAATCTTTGAGACAGTGGCGATGAGTTTGAGGAGTGCTGTTGGCTTGGCGGCGACCCTTACGGAGGTAGTTTCCTCCTATGGGCTATTCTATGGCCGCAAGTCGATCATCCTCTATTTCTTTTCGGCGTTACACACAGTTAACCCGAGTAAGCTTACTCAGCTCATACAACAATGCTCGACGTTTAGCTCAGTGAAGTCCAAGAACTTCCTCGAGACACACGTGTTCGAAAATACGGTTCAAAGCGTTGCTCCGTCAACACTGTTTCAAGAAGTGATGAGTGCATGCTCAAACATGGACTCGCTCACGGAGGCACATACGGCACAGGCAGGCGGTGTACCTGTTGGCGCACAAGCCACGTACACAAACAGAGTTGCCGGTTGGAAGAGACAGAGAGAGCCAGACCTGAAGACCGCATGTTGGAGGTGGTTCGCGGGCTTGCAGTGTAAGGCACAGATGGAGAACAGAGACTGCTCTTTCAATCATGATAGGCAGAACCCAACAGCAAGGGCAAATTTTCCTAGCAAGACGGAAGGCAAGGAACCGGGCCTTTTCAATATGCTTCAGATTGCCGCTGCGAACGAAGGTTGGTATGCCAATATGTGTGATGATGAGGAGTTACGAGAGGCAATCATTACCTACATGAAGAGGATGAAGGAGAAGAAGGAGGAAAGGGAGAGACAAAGAACGTAAAGGCCTCTCAAAGAGGACGAGGAGGAGCAGGAGCAGGAGGACGAGGAGGAGGAGGAGGAGGACGAGGACGAGGAACATGGAGAGGAGCCTCGAGGTGGCAGGGAACCCCTCAGAGAGGAAGAGGAGGAGGTCGGGGATATACCCCTTATGGAGGGAGAGCTGTTCGAGCTCCAGCCCCCCACCCAGAGGAGGAGGAGGCTCGTGGGCAAGCTCCAACCCGAATTTCGGTCGAGCTCAGGCCTACAACACTGCCTCGGAGACCGATACGTCATCCTACCCGGACACTACTCAAGGTAATCGTTTCGAGGTGGTGGAATGACTGGAGGGGGAGAAGAGAGGAAGGAGAAGACTGTGAAGTTTAACCCTAAAGTCACAGTGCTTTCTAATGCTGTTGTGCAGACTGGGCCAACGCTTCCTCTATGTGAAAACAAAGATGTGGGTACACAGAGACTGCAGCCCCAAGGTAGTCTCATACCCGTTCATACAGCACGGTTACCAATGATAACTGATGCAAATAGGAAGGCGAGACTTGCGATGGAGGCGAGGAGGCCAATGGCAGACGTATCGCCTCGGCCAAGCAAACAACCACGAACAGACTCAATGTCTACGGTCGCGGCGGGTGGCGAGCAAAAAGACAATGTGGGTACTCAAGTACCACAAGACAATGTCGCTCAAATAGTAAACGCACCAGTACCGCAGAATAATAAAAATGTTAATGAGGTGAAGCAGGAGAAGAAGGAGGAGTTGAAAAACTTAGAGACAAGACTCCAAAATTTGGAACGTAAAGTTCTTGTTCTCGCAGCCAATATACACAGGCCCGATGTTCTGTGTTATACGGAACTTTATTGTGAAACATTGAAGACAATATTAAAAGTTGGTAATGATACGATGGCGAATATTAATATTGTCGGCCGGAAGTTTTTAAATCGATACCGGGACTGGGTGGACGGAAATATGAAAAAGTCAACGGGCACTCTCAAAGGAGTGAGCAGCCGGACGGATATCACGGGAATCATCACACTGACCTTTAAATTGAAATCCGCACGAGTATACCGTATGGACCTCTATGTCGTCCCCGGTTACCACGGGTCAATATTACTATCGTATGACCAATTGGCTACGATGGGGGCTGTGATTGATTGCGCCGCACGGCGAGTGATATATGGAGTAAAAAGAGGAGAAGAGAACGATATTGATCCTTTCAACGCTACTGACTCTTATGAGGCTTATGAGCTGAGTCTAGCGACGCATCACAAAAAGATGGCCATCGCACATGAGGCACTTGAGGTGTACGTTCACCCCCATGTCGTAAGACCGGATGAACTGTCCTGGACCGACAATTGGGAATCCCAAGTGTGCACTGTCACAGTTCCGACATGCAATTGGGACAAAAAGTCTATTGATGACTTAATCGAGAAGCGAAAGGAGGAGATTATATGTGTCGCACAAAGAAGCCCGTCGTTGGCGAGATTCGCGGAAGGAGTAGGAACAGATGTCCATATTACTAACGGATACTGTTTCCATGCGAAAGTAGGAGAAGAAAAAAGGGAGGCGTTTGTACCAAGGAGAACGGGGCGAATCCCGGATACTCCACCAGAAACTATTAAAAGTTTTATTACTGATTTCTGGGGTGACGAGCCCACGTGGCCGCGTTCACTATCTGAAGTGAAGAAATGCTTACGGACTTTATTCGAAAATAATAAGCCGTATTCTATTATCCTGCCATATAATGAGAAGGCGATATGGGCGCAGGAAATAAGGGACCGGCTTATTGATCATCCTATACCGGTACCCTCTCGCAAGCAACAGCTAGTGGTGGCTTGTCGTATGGGAACTCGTGAGCAGAGCAGTGCATACAAGGGGAAGCTCAGAGACCTCGACAAGTTGAAATTGATACCGCAAGCATTCACATGCTTTGATGGTTTCTACACCCGTAAAGCTCCTTTGCAATACGCGAGACTCATTGACATGCTGGTGGAGCTCGGTAAAGATGATGAGCCGGACACGGTCACGTATGAAAAGACGGGCCTAGATGATGTCTCGGAAGAGGACTTAGGCTTGGAGGAGGACAGAGAACCCTTCAAGCAGCATAAGCAGATGTCTGATGAAGATTTTCAAGAGGCGGCGCGGAAAATATTGGAAGAAGGAGTAGGCACGGAGAAGGAGAAGGAGCTTTTAAAAGCCAAATTAGAGGCGAACAAGGAAATTTTTGACCCTCCACACGCAGGTGGTGTCAAGCCTGAAGATTTCACTGCGGTTATTTACAAAATACCGGGTGCCGAGCCGTCACCGGCACCACGAAGAGCGAATTTGAGTATACATGAGGCGAAGATAGCGGAGGAGCTAGCAAGACAGCTGCTCAATGAGGACTTTATTGAGAGATCAACATCCTCAATAGTCTCACAGCCGAGAATAGTGCCGAAGCCAGGAGGAGAATGGCGCCTGACAGTTAACTATGCTCGTGTTAACAAGGTGCTGGAGGAAGAGAGAAATCCTCTCCCGACATTAGAAGAAGGAAGGAGAGTACTGCGGAATGCAAAATTCTATTCGGTCATTGACCTTAAGAATGGCTTCTGGCAGATACCACTGGAGGAAAAGTCCAGATGGCTGACGGCGTTTGTGGTGGGTATGGAAATATATCAATGGAAAGTGCTTCCGATGGGCCTCAAGCAAGCCCCAGGACTTTTCCAGAAGGCGATGCAGAAGATGTTGAGCAGTCAGTACGATGATTTGTTTGAAGGATGCTTTATGAGAAGGCGGGGACAGAAGGCGGGAGAATATGCATTTTGCTATATCGATGACATTATCGTATTCTCTAACACAATGGAGGAGCATATCGATCATTTGTCCGATATATTCAGGCGCATTGGAGCTTTTGGCCTGAAGTGCAATCTGAAGAAGTGTCAACTTGCCAAGACGAGTGTGACATACTTAGGGTACGAGATCTCCCATAATCGAGTCTCGATATCCAAGGAGAAGAGGGAGGAGATTATGAATCGACCGATACCGAAGAACCGCACTGAATTGCACTCATTCCTTGCGATGGCGCAATACTATAGCCAGTTCATACCCGATTGGGGTGCAACACGTGCTAAATTGGAGAGATGGATTGATTTTGGAGATTTTGAGAAGTGGGATGAAGATGCTTTGCAAGCGTTTCATGCGCTCAAAGATCTTATTTACAAAGACCCGAAGGATGGAGGACTGGTGTTAACAATGCCAGACTTTACGAAACAATTCGTAGTTGATACAGACGCATCTAAGTTTGCGATTGGGGCTGTATTACAACAAGAGGATGAGGAGAAGAAATTACGCCCAATCATGTTTATGAATAGGAAGTTGTGTGCGGCGGAGAGAAACTATTGCACAAGGCAAAGAGAGGCGTTAGCGGTGGTATGGGCCCTCAAGAGGCTCAGAGAGTATTTGTGGGGAGGACCTCAATTTACTGTCAGGACTGATCATCATAACCTGTTATGGTTGATGAATCATGAACAGACGGGACTGCTGGCGCGGTGGCAAGCGTTCTTGTCTTGTTTCGATTTTACAATGGTCCATCTACCGGGGAAGCGAAATGTGGTCGCTGATAAGCCTCTCTAGGCTAGAGTTTAACACAGAAGTATCGGCGTTGGTGTCCACGGTGGAGATGGAAGACTTGTCCACCGACAAGGTGTATGAGGTCAGCCACATTGAGGCGATGGAGATGGCGAGTGGAGTCCGATATGACCGCACGGGTCTACGGTACAGTCCACAAGGCCCGGATCACGGGATATGTTGTGAGTTACATACCCAGGAGGACGCTGAGTGGTCCTATGAGGTATATGAGAATGCGAAGGCGAACATAAGAGAGGAAGAGGAGACGCAGGAAGTTTATGCGGAGCCTCCTCAAGAGCGGAGAAGTGACCTAGACGATGACCCGGAAAGAATCGGGGTACGGCTAGAAGATGGTACTATCCATATAGCATCGCCTACCGCATGGAGGCAACAACAGGCTCAAGATCCGGATTTTAAAGAACTGATACAGTTATATCAGAACCCGGATGAGCTACGGATGACGAAAGCGATCAAAGATCAGATGAAGGAGATGGGATGGAGAGATTGTCTACTGTGGTACAAGGGCCTTCACGGTCGCTATGCATCACAGCCGGACAAATGGAATCTTTGGGTACCCGAGAGTCTGAGACGATTTATATTTGTCGCAGCCCACAATTGCCCACTTTTGGCGCATCCGGGTCGACAACGAACTCACATGTTCGTAGCGAGACGATTCTGGTGGAAGAAGATGAAGGAGGAGATAGATCAGGCGGTGGACGCATGCATCCCGTGCAAGATACAAAACCGCTGAAGGCAAATTTCGGCCTGATCGGCGAATTTCCTCTTCATGCGGGGATGTTTGAGTTTATACATATTGATCATGTGGGACCTTTCCCAGAATCGAAGGAAGGTTACAAATACCTAGACAGTTCATTGCAAACGCAAATGATGGTGCTGCCTCGACCCATGCTCTTTGATTCTCCTTTTTCGTGCAATACATCTTTAGCCAGGCTTTGAGGGGTCTGTGTACCCGTTCGATTTTCCCATTTGCTCGCGGGTTATAGGCAGTAACATATTGCCATTTCATCCCGTAATATTTAGATAGTTTTTCGATGACCTCGTTATTAAAGTCCGAGCCTCGATCAGAACATATCTTTCTTGGCACTCCAATCTGTGAGATGATCCTATCGATCAGCGCCTCGGCCGTCGTCTTGCCGGTAAAATCTTTGACAGGGACGATCCACACATAATTGGTGGCTCTGTCAATAGCCGTAAGGAGTACCCTCTACGGCGTTAGGAGGCTCGAAGAGCTCAATCTCGCCATATCAGTTTGTATATGGGCGTGAGCCTGATATCCCGACTTCGCTCCTTCACCCAAAAGACACTTGGGCGGATGCGGATGAGTTGTTTGGGATGAGACTTAGAGTGAAGATGGAGGCGGAACAAATAGTCAGGGCGCATAGAGGGGCGGAGCGCCGAAAGACTGATGCTGAAGGGGTGCGACAAGCGCACTTGAATCAGATCAAATTTCAGGTTGGGGATATTGTACTGTTGTACCATCCTCAGGTCCCGAAGGGAGTCAGCTCTAAGCTGTTCACTCACTGGAAAGGACCATATCAAATCATGGAACAGACGGGACCTCTGAACTACAAGATCAGGGGTAGAGGGAAGGTGCAAATTGTGAATGTAAGAAGGCTGATTAAGTATGATCCATTCTTACTGGAAGATTAATCCGTTGAGGAGGCGTTAAAACGGATGAAAGATGATTTCAAAGAGGTGCCGCCCATCTACAAGGAGGCTGGCATAGACCAAGAAGATGCTTATCGGGCGCCGATAGCTGAGAAGGAGGAGAGTGAGGTGGACAGTAAGGAGAAGACTGACCGCATAAGCGCGGTGGGGACTCAGTCTAAGTCTCCGCGAGAGCATAGCGGAAAGAAGGAGAAGATCACAGAGGCGCAGGTAAGGAGAGCGCGGAATGATCTTATCAACGACGAACCGAGGAAGGCGATGAGGTCGATGAAATCAAAAGACGTACACCAGGAGGAGGAGGGGACGGACACTGACCCAAACGCGGGCAACGTTGAGATTGTCCATGAGCGATGGAAGGAAGGCGATGCGATAGCAACCATCGCATGGGTGAAAGATGCTTTCTATCTCATGAGACCAGCGGAGCAACATGTCGCTGATGACACTCTCTCAGACTTATACTTGATGCGGGTCGTGGCAGTCCCACGACAAACGCGTGTCACACGGACACTCAAAATATCATCAGCCGCAAAGATAGCACAACCGATACTCCAGTTCTGGAGAAGTATGGACCCGGTTGAGGATCCAAAGGCAAGCCATTATCTGCCAGTATATAAAGACGCAAAAAGTCTCGAGACATGGGATGATACAATTACTCCCAGAGACAAGGATTACACTGCGTGGACCATTCAGACACTGCCAAGAGGAGTGCTTGATGTCCCTTTTGAATTATCGTTGGGCGGAATCCCTAATAAGATCTGGGACATTCTCGAACAGTCAAAGTTCGATCTGACTTTTGTTGGTGGTCCTCCACCAGGCAAAGAAATCCGCGCCAGACGACGAAGGCAGTGACAAAGAAACTATTTTTCTTTATGCGTCTCAAATAAACTGATTGATTGCCCACGGCGTATCATGATTTGATCATGCATCATCAGTTATCAATATGAATATTAAAAAGACTCAGTGATATAACTTGGCATTCGATCGCAACATACGAGTGCGAAAGGTCGATCGACGATGATACTACACCGTATACGGGGATCGCTAGTGTATTGAGCGATGGTGTTCCCGGGTATGACCCTTTCCAAGTCCTGGGATGATGTTCTCGAAAATGAAATGTTCTCTGAAACTTTCATTAAATTATTTTTTACGATAGATTATATACTGTCGTACCTGAGCACGGTCAATCTCTACTTGTGTCGGTATATCGCAGGGTCGGGTACATACACCTCGACTTCGGATATAGCTATTAGGACTGGCCCCCTAATACTATATCATAGGATATCCGCCTTATACAAGGGTATGTCATTAAAAAAGACAATGTACTTACGATCTCCCTGTGAATAATAATAATAATAATGATAATGATAAGAAGAAGAAGGAGATCAAAGGGGGAATCGTACTACAGCACCACGTTGCTTGTATTTTTTTATTAATAGTACGTTTGTTCTTGACATACTGCCGAAAAAAAAATTGAGGGGAAGGAGTTCAAAATTTACAAGAAAGGCTAGAGAATCCGCTTTGACGTGCCGTATGAGGATATATTTATCGTCTTTTAGCGTCTATCCGTGGGTCGATGCGCTGTGTGGCATGACTCCATAGCGCATACTATTTGCAGAAAGAAATCAGAAGGTGTATGACGAAAATGCTATTTCCGTCATAAAATCGGGAGGGGGTACTGTAGGCATCACCCCCCGGATAGCCGGTAAAAAGTACCTTTTCCTGGTGACAGGTGCACCAGCTTGTTTTTCAGTATTATTTGTCCGGATTGGACCTGATGCCATTTTATTCCTGGTCTGTTGCCGTTTTCCTTTTTGGCTTCACTGAGCTAATATAACGAGACATCATTCTCATCTTTTGAGGACTGTGTTTGGTTGTATTACCGACTTTTTACGAGCTATCGTTGGGGGCATTACAACACATATGTAGGTTCTCCCGTATAAAAGTGGTCGGTAGAATTCAAAAAAAAATTTAGAATACAATCATGATGTAATTTTATTTAATAAAAATTATACATGTTCATAAAGAAAGTGATGGAGTAGCATATTACGAAAACCTCATTGAAAAATAGTCAAAACTGACTTCAAACCAATGAAATTCCCGTCGCCCACCCCTTTTCCCCAACTAATTTGCACACCCCCCCACCAGAAAAAACTGGCCACCTTGCCACCTGAAAAAATGGTGCTTGTGATGACCAAAAATCAGAGTCAGTTTTCATATGTTCCCCGGTATGCTCTTCAATAAATTTTTATATAATATCTTTCTCTGTATGCTTATAATTAAATGCACGAAGAAGGAGAATCAAAGAGCATGGGTCGAGGCAGCACCATCATTTGCGTTTGCAATGAACTGTCTACCCTCTACGGCGTTAGGAGGCTCGAAAAGCTCAATCTCGCCATATCAGTTAGTATATGGGCGTGAGCCTGATATCCCGACTTCGCTCCTTCACCCAAAAGACACTTGGGCGGATGCGGATGAGTTGTTTGGGATGAGACTTAGAGTGAAGATGGAGGCGGAACACATAGTCAGGGCGCATAGAGAGGCGGAGCGCCGAAAGACTGATGCTGAAGGGGTGCGACAAGCGCACTTGGATCGGATCAAGTTCCAGGTCGGGGATATTGTACTATTGTACCATCCTCAAGTCCCGAAGGGAGTCAGCTCTAAGCTGTTCACTCACTGGAAAGGACCTTATCAGATTATGGAACAGACGGGACCTCTGAACTACAAGATCAGGGGTAGAGGGAAGGTGCAAATTGTGAATGTAAGAAGGCTGATTAAGTATGATCTCTTCTTACTGGAAGATTAATCCGTTGAGGAGGCGTTGAAACGGATGAAGGATGATTTCAAAGAGGTGCCGCCCATCCACAAGGAGGCTGGCATAGACAAAGACGATGCTTATCGGGCGCCGATAGCTGAGAAGGAGGAGAGTGAGGTGGACAGCAAGGAGAAGACTGACCGCATGAGCGCGGTGGGGACTCAGTCTAAGTCTCCGCAAGAGCATAGCGGAAAGAAGGAGAAGATCACAGAGGCGCAGCTAAGGAGAGCGCGGAATGATCTTATCAACGACCAACCGAGGAAGGCGATGAGGTCGATGAGATCAAAAGACGTACACCAGGAGGAGGAGGGGACGGACACTGACCCGAACGCGGGCAACGTTGAGATTGTCCATGAGCGATGGAAGGAAGGCGATGCGATAGCAACCATCGCATGGGTGAAAGATGCTTTCTATCTCATGAGACCAGCGGAGCAACATGTCGCTGATGACACTCTCTCAGACTTATACTTGATGCGGGTCGTGGCAGTCCCACGACAAACGCGTGTCACACGGACACTCAAAATATCATCAGCCGCAAAGATAGCACAACCGATACTCCAGTTCTGGAGAAGTATGGACCCGGTTGAGGATCCAAAGGCAAGCCATTATCTGCCAGTATATAAAGACGCAAAAAGTCTCGAGACATGGGATGATACAATTACTCCCAGAGACAAGGATTACACTGCGTGGACCATTCAGACACTGCCAAGAGGAGTGCTTGATGTCCCTTTTGAATTATCGTTGGGCGGAATCCCTAATAAGATCTGGGACATTCTCGAACAGTCAAAGTTCGATCTGACTTTTGTTGGTGGTCCTCCACCAGGCAAAGAAATCCGCGCCAGACGACGAAGGCAGTGACAAAGAAACTATTTTTCTTTATGCGTCTCAAATAAACTGATTGATTGCCCACGGCGTATCATGATTTGATCATGCATCATCAGTTATCAATATGAATATTAAAAAGACTCAGTGATATAACTTGGCATTCGATCGCAACATACGAGTGCGAAAGGTCGATCGACGATGATACTACACCGTATACGGGGATCGCTAGTGTATTGAGCGATGGTGTTCCCGGGTATGACCCTTTCCAAGTCCTGGGATGATGTTCTCGAAAATGAAATGTTCTCTGAAACTTTCATTAAATTATTTTTTACGATAGATTATATACTGTCGTACCTGAGCACGGTCAATCTCTACTTGTGTCGGTATATCGCAGGGTCGGGTACATACACCTCGACTTCGGATATAGCTATTAGGACTGGCCCCCTAATACTATATCATAGGATATCCGCCTTATACAAGGGTATGTCATTAAAAAAGACAATGTACTTACGATCTCCCTGTGAATAATAATAATAATAATGATAATGATAAGAAGAAGAAGGAGATCAAAGGGGGAATCGTACTACAGCACCACGTTGCTTGTATTTTTTTATTAATAGTACGTTTGTTCTTGACATACTGCCGAAAAAAAAATTGAGGGGAAGGAGTTCAAAATTTACAAGAAAGGCTAGAGAATCCGCTTTGACGTGCCGTATGAGGATATATTTATCGTCTTTTAGCGTCTATCCGTGGGTCGATGCGCTGTGTGGCATGACTCCATAGCGCATACTATTTGCAGAAAGAAATCAGAAGGTGTATGACGAAAATGCTATTTCCGTCATAAAATCGGGAGGGGGTACTGTAGGCATCACCCCCGGATAGCCGGTAAAAAGTACCTTTTCCTGGTGACAGGTGCACCAGCTTGTTTTTCAGTATTATTTGTCCGGATTGGACCTGATGCCATTTTATTCCTGGTCTGTTGCCGTTTTCCTTTTTGGCTTCACTGAGCTAATATAACGAGACATCATTCTCATCTTTTGAGGACTGTGTTTGGTTGTATTACCGACTTTTTACGAGCTATCGTTGGGGGCATTACAACACATATGTAGGTTCTCCCGTATAAAAGTGGTCGGTAGAATTCAAAAAAAAATTTAGAATACAATCATGATGTAATTTTATTTAATAAAAATTATACATGTTCATAAAGAAAGTGATGGAGTAGCATATTACGAAAACCTCATTGAAAAATAGTCAAAACTGACTTCAAACCAATGAAATTCCCGTCGCCCACCCCTTTTTCCCAACTAATTTGCACACCCCCCACCAGAAAAAACTGGCCACCTTGCCACCTGAAAAAATGGTGCTTGTGATGACCAAAAATCAGAGTCAGTTTTCATATGTTCCCCGGTATGCTCTTCAATAAATTTTTATATAATATCTTTCTCTGTATGCTTATAATTAAATGCACGAAGAAGGAGAATCAAAGAGCATGGGTCGAGGCAGCACCATCATTTGCGTTTGCAATGAACTGTCTACCCTCTACGGCGTTAGGAGGCTCGAAGAGCTCAATCTCGCCATATCAGTTAGTATATGGGCGTGAGCCTGATATCCCGACTTCGCTCCTTCACCCAAAAGACACTTGGGCGGATGCGGATGAGTTGTTTGGGATGAGACTTAGAGTGAAGATGGAGGCGGAACACATAGTCAGGGCGCATAGAGAGGCGGAGCGCCGAAAGACTGATGCTGAAGGGGTGCGACAAGCGCACTTGGATCGGATCAAGTTCCAGGTCGGGGATATTGTACTATTGTACCATCCTCAAGTCCCGAAGGGAGTCAGCTCTAAGCTGTTCACTCACTGGAAAGGACCTTATCAGATTATGGAACAGACGGGACCTCTGAACTACAAGATCAGGGGTAGAGGGAAGGTGCAAATTGTGAATGTAAGAAGGCTGATTAAGTATGATCTCTTCTTACTGGAAGATTAATCCGTTGAGGAGGCGTTGAAACGGATGAAGGATGATTTCAAAGAGGTGCCGCCCATCCACAAGGAGGCTGGCATAGACAAAGACGATGCTTATCGGGCGCCGATAGCTGAGAAGGAGGAGAGTGAGGTGGACAGCAAGGAGAAGACTGACCGCATGAGCGCGGTGGGGACTCAGTCTAAGTCTCCGCGAGAGCATAGCGGAAAGAAGGAGAAGATCACAGAGGCGCAGCTAAGGAGAGCGCGGAATGATCTTATCAACGACCAACCGAGGAAGGCGATGAGGTCGATGAGATCAAAAGACGTACACCAGGAGGAGGAGGGGACGGACACTGACCCGAACGCGGGCAACGTTGAGATTGTCCATGAGCGATGGAAGGAAGGCGATGCGATAGCAACCATCGCATGGGTGAAAGATGCTTTCTATCTCATGAGACCAGCGGAGCAACATGTCGCTGATGACACTCTCTCAGACTTATACTTGATGCGGGTCGTGGCAGTCCCACGACAAACGCGTGTCACACGGACACTCAAAATATCATCAGCCGCAAAGATAGCACAACCGATACTCCAGTTCTGGAGAAGTATGGACCCGGTTGAGGATCCAAAGGCAAGCCATTATCTGCCAGTATATAAAGACGCAAAAAGTCTCGAGACATGGGATGATACAATTACTCCCAGAGACAAGGATTACACTGCGTGGACCATTCAGACACTGCCAAGAGGAGTGCTTGATGTCCCTTTTGAATTATCGTTGGGCGGAATCCCTAATAAGATCTGGGACATTCTCGAACAGTCAAAGTTCGATCTGACTTTTGTTGGTGGTCCTCCACCAGGCAAAGAAATCCGCGCCAGACGACGAAGGCAGTGACAAAGAAACTATTTTTCTTTATGCGTCTCAAATAAACTGATTGATTGCCCACGGCGTATCATGATTTGATCATGCATCATCAGTTATCAATATGAATATTAAAAAGACTCAGTGATATAACTTGGCATTCGATCGCAACATACGAGTGCGAAAGGTCGATCGACGATGATACTACACCGTATACGGGGATCGCTAGTGTATTGAGCGATGGTGTTCCCGGGTATGACCCTTTCCAAGTCCTGGGATGATGTTCTCGAAAATGAAATGTTCTCTGAAACTTTCATTAAATTATTTTTTACGATAGATTATATACTGTCGTACCTGAGCACGGTCAATCTCTACTTGTGTCGGTATATCGCAGGGTCGGGTACATACACCTCGACTTCGGATATAGCTATTAGGACTGGCCCCCTAATACTATATCATAGGATATCCGCCTTATACAAGGGTATGTCATTAAAAAAGACAATGTACTTACGATCTCCCTGTGAATAATAATAATAATAATGATAATGATAAGAAGAAGAAGGAGATCAAAGGGGAATCGTACTACAGCACCACGTTGCTTGTATTTTTTTATTAATAGTACGTTTGTTCTTGACATACTGCCGAAAAAAAAATTGAGGGGAAGGAGTTCAAAATTTACAAGAAAGGCTAGAGAATCCGCTTTGACGTGCCGTATGAGGATATATTTATCGTCTTTTAGCGTCTATCCGTGGGTCGATGCGCTGTGTGGCATGACTCCATAGCGCATACTATTTGCAGAAAGAAATCAGAAGGTGTATGACGAAAATGCTATTTCCGTCATAAAATCGGGAGGGGGTACTGTAGGCATCACCCCCCGGATAGCCGGTAAAAAGTACCTTTTCCTGGTGACAGGTGCACCAGCTTGTTTTTCAGTATTATTTGTCCGGATTGGACCTGATGCCATTTTATTCCTGGTCTGTTGCCGTTTTCCTTTTTGGCTTCACTGAGCTAATATAACGAGACATCATTCTCATCTTTTGAGGACTGTGTTTGGTTGTATTACCGACTTTTTACGAGCTATCGTTGGGGGCATTACAACACATATGTAGGTTCTCCCGTATAAAAGTGGTCGGTAGAATTCAAAAAAAAATTTAGAATACAATCATGATGTAATTTTATTTAATAAAAATTATACATGTTCATAAAGAAAGTGATGGAGTAGCATATTACGAAAACCTCATTGAAAAATAGTCAAAACTGACTTCAAACCAATGAAATTCCCGTCGCCCACCCCTTTTTCCCAACTAATTTGCACACCCCCCCACCAGAAAAAACTGGCCACCTTGCCACCTGAAAAAATGGTGCTTGTGATGACCAAAAATCAGAGTCAGTTTTCATATGTTCCCCGGTATGCTCTTCAATAAATTTTTATATAATATCTTTCTCTGTATGCTTAGAATTAAATGTACAAAGTTTTTTCACAAAAAGGTAACCTTAAGCCTGCAAACAAACCGGCCAAAGTCAGCAAAAGTAGGACATAATGCACTCACTCAAAAATTTTTTGATTTAAATACAAGGCCGGCACTAGTACAGAAAGTGAAGGAAATCAAAGAGACTATTTAATCAAAACATTTTGTGCAGAAAGTGCAGAAAAAAATTGAAAATCTGTAAAGATTTTCATTACGATTTTTTAGCCTGTCTGGAGCCCAGAACAGATCACCAACAGCAGAGTTACAGAAAGGAGCAGGAGTTGAACATATGCAAAACAAAGACCATGTGATTGTGAATAGATTCAGCACATAACATTCCCAGAAAAGCACACACAACACATATAGGAGCGATACAGGACAGGAGCAAAAAAGTGCTTCAGGGAAGAAAGAAGAAGACTTGCTACAGATAAGTGTGCAACACACCATTTTGCAGACAGCATGGGCACAACGTTTGGAAAGACTGTACAAGACCACGGGACGTGAAAGTATGCATGAGAAATACACAGAAAAAAACACAGAACCCTCTCTAGACACGACTTTTACCAATCACGACCCCGCAAAAACCGTCGAATAAAAAGAAAATTAGTGCGACCTTCACTTCAAAGGCTACGTATGTCGATAGGCCTGTCTGATCAAATATTTTTTGGAAATTTTTGTGGTTTCCTCTCGGGAATTGGCATGGTCTTGTCAAATATTGCCCCCAAAATTTTACGGGCCGACTACACTAGTTTCATGTCAAGGGTCCAGAAACGAAAGCGTCGGTGTGTGGAAACCACATACTTTCAAGCAAAAGCAAGCACGACACAAGTGTTTTCATCAAAAAACTTAAGTATCTGCTTTGTTGAAATCCTTATTTTCGACTCCAATTTTCAGATCTCAGGACATAGCAAATATGGTGTTTTTAACTGAAAAATGCTGTTTGCATGATGCACTCTGCACTCATTTTTACGCACAAGTGCACAAATGAATTCAAATGTTATGTTGAGTAATCCTGCCAGAGGGTTTTTGCAGAGAAGTACGGTACAAAACAAAAACTAGGAAAACATAGGTCAAAAATTAGTTTGTCAAATTCAGAGCATACCCCAGAATTACCCCTAGATCACTGTAATAGCTTATATAGACTAAACCCTTAATACACAGATACACCTTACCAATAAAATCTTTGAGTTCTGCGCAAACAGTACTTCAAAATCTTGAATATTGAATAAGTTACTCGGCTTTCACTTCCTACCGACCACTTTTATACGGGAGAACCTACATATGTGACGATCGCACCGAGGCGGGAGAGCTCGACGCAGACGCAGGTTCCCACTCACTCATCTCTCACACACCCTTTTGAGCTCCCTTCCTGTGTTCTTCGAGTCTTCCACTCATCTCCTTACTCATTGTCGCGGCGTCCTCCCCGCTTTCCGTCTCGTGCCACCTCTTTATCGACTTTCTCCCTCTGCTTTCCCTTCTCTCTCCTCTTATCACATTCCACTTCCCACTCGTTCCTCACCTCGAAACGCATGTATTAACTCATATTTCTTTTGTAAGTTGCTTTGTATCTGGTTTCGGTTCTCGTGTTCAAGACGATTGAAATCAGATTTGATTATTTTTTCCCTTGGTTTGCGGATAGCCCTTTGCGGCTTCGGTTTACCAATATATTTTTAAAAACAACTTAACGATTTGAAGTGTGCTCATATCATTTGTTTTCTTACCGAAATTAAGATAATATTTTTTACTCTTCTGGATAATATAAGATCTCCCACTCTTATTTCTATACACTCGTGGGGGTCTTGATGTTTTAGAATTGCGCTTCATGCTTCGCACTCTCTCTTATTCTAAAACATCGTTTTTTTATTTAAGCAAAAAATAATGGTCATCGATATTTATCAACAAACGGCAAATCTGGCGATTAGCCAGATAGGAGTGAAGTTGATAAATATCATTTAATGAAACTTTACAGCCCCTCCTCGTTGCTTACCATATCCGAGTTTTGATGCTGTAGCAGTAACACTACCTGCGTAAGGCACCCCAATGCTACTCAATGCCCCAGCAGTTCTAGAAAGTACCTTATTATCACGAAGGAATTTATTAACAGCCAAGGCAGTTTTTCCGACCTTTGCCCACTTAATCTTTCCTCCCTTTTGCCCACTCTTCTTCTTGGTTTTCTTTTTTCCTCCCTTCTGTGGCATTGACGGATTGTATCCGATGTTATATCCTGATGGTTGTGAAATTATCACTGGTGATACTGGCATATAATATACATTAAAAAATAATTATAAAAAATATTATTTCAGGCGGTAGGCGAAATTTTTGGAGAAAGAAACGAAAACAAACAAAAAGCCTTCTACAGCACACTACGAGAAAAATGTATGTATCATTAAATTGATCTTTTTTGTCTTCCTCTTTAGAAGCAACTCCGGCTCAACCACCTACCACACACAACAAGTATGGTAGATAAAATTCCTTTGCAAACAAGGAGGGCTTTCGCCCAATTTTTTTAATTGAATACGCACTAGTTTATACTCCTATACGCAAAAGGAGTTAGTGGTTATAACCACCTTTATTCAATTCTTCGTCTTTTGTATTGTTCATATAAATGAATTATTTCATAATGTGTTTTTCCATTCTTAATCATCTTACGTGCATTTAATTCATCCTCTACTCCCATCGGTTGATTTTTGGCACTAAGCCACTGCTCAAATAACTTAAGTTATCTCTTCCCTTTTTCTTCTTCTCTTTTCTCCTCTCTTTTCATTTGTTCAATTCGTTCTTTTCAGTCTATTTCTTCTTTTTTCTTATTCAGTAATTCATCGATAGCAGAAAATTTATTTTGTTCTGCCTTTTCTTGTTTCTCTAATTCCAATAATTCTTGTCCTTCCCCCTTCTCTCTCTCTCTCCCTTCTCTCTCTCTCTCCCCCTTTTATCTTCCCGCTCCCTCCGAGGGGCGAGGGAGTACGCAAGACTTGTCATTTGCGCAAACAAAAAAAAATTTTGCGCGCGTTTTTTTCCGCGGTTGCACACATATGTTAACCCGCGGAAAGAGACCGGAGCGGCCCGTTCATTTGGCGCCAAATCTTGCTGTTTTGCCTGTGCGCGTGTGATACGGTCGAAAAAGGCAATGTACATCCTGGTTTTTCCGACGAAACTGCCTTTTTTAGCCACATCACACCCCGTCGGAGAGTATTAAAAAAGAGAATTTTTTGATTATTAAAAGCTAGACAAAGTATTATTAACAGAGGAAGGGTTTTGTGGATCCCAATATTAAAAGTCAATGGCCAACGTGTGTTTTTTTTATTTACGCGCAAAGGTTGGTGAAACTTACTCGAAAGTCTGCAGGGGGGCTTGCTGGTACTTGCACGGTTTACACGACAATGAAAATTAAGAGAGGGACGGGGAGGGGGTGTGCTAGCTCGAGGGCATGCCGCCCGGGGCGTACCGAGCCGTCCTCGTCTTCTGTCTGGCGCTTTGGCCTTGGGCCATGTCCGAAATTCGCCAGCGGGAGAAAAAGTTAGCTGTATCTTTTTACCTAGTTGGACGAAAACGCGACAAATACCTTTGCCTCCTGCTCCCGGCGGATAGACTGGGGGGGGGGGGGGGGCTGGCGGCGAAAAAGCCTTTTCTTGCCTTGATTCCGTGGTACCGGGCACGTAAAGGCAGGCACCGGCCCGAGGCGGTGGCGTCGACCGGCCGCATTTTGCCCCACGCGGCCCGCGCGACGAAGCAAGTAACGCTGGCCGCCTCGTGCACGCTGTGTCGCCGGCGAGTGTCATGCCTAGGTCTACAAGCAGGAGGGCGCGCCAAGAAAGTGCGAAAAAGAATTTTCGCTGATAGAGCTTGACTGTCTTACATTTGGCGCTGAGAACTAAGAGAGGGAGAGGGAAGAAACAGGAGAGGGGGGAGCACGAATTGTTTTAGTCCCCCCCGTCCGAGACTCGAGAGAGAATGGGAAAGGGCAGGGGGGCGCTAAGAATGTACAAGAAAAAATCAATAAAAAATCCCTGACAAGATTTTAATCTTGGCACTAGGTTTCAAAGCTTAGGTCTTGGACACAGACGGAAGCGGGAGAGAAAAGAGGCAAGGAAAGTCAAGAAAGTACCAAAAAGAATGTACCTTCAGCAGGAGTCTCGACAAGAAAGAATGGGAAGGGGGGGGGGGGGCGCCCGGCATTGGGGAGCTTAGTTGAGGCGTTTCATGCATTTCTTTTGTAGCTTCTGCGCTCTTCCCCTCCCCCCTTGCCCTTCCCTTGTTCTTTGAGCCCCCCGGGCTCAGGGGGGTCAGGGAGAGGGAAGAAAAAAGGAAAGGGGGGGGGTGCTCCCCCTCCGTGGGCTCCAAAAAGAAGTTTACTTATTTTTGCTCCAGGAGAGAGCAAGCGGGGAGGTCGGAGGGGGGAGGGGAGAGGTGAAGGGATAGGGTAAGGAAAAGGGGTGGCGGGTGAGAAAGAAAAAAAGAGGGAATCCTTCCCCTTTCCACTTTTATTAAACTAGTTTTAGCAACAAGTGTGAAAAAATTTTATTAAGCTTTAAAACTTTTTTTGTTTAAAGGCACACAAGTATAAGCCCCCCCAACGCGCCCGCCCGAAAGGCACTGCGAGCGGAAATGGTAAACTTGGCTACCCTCGCTTCTGTTGGTGACGAGGCGCTGGCATCCGAAGTCCGCGACTCCTTGCGCTCCGGGCTGGCTGGCTTTGGCAACTCGGCAATCAAGGATATGTTGATTACCCAAATGGAAAATCTGCTCAAGGTAAAGGACCAACTAAAAGCGGAGCAGGCGGCTCGAATTTCAGAGCAGGCGGCTGGACTGGCAACGGCTGGCTTGGCCCTGAAACAACAATTAGCGATAACCACTCTGGAACAGGAAAACGCCCGCAAACGACGAAAGCTGTTACTGGGCGCCGTGCCTGCAGACGATGAGGACAACGAGGAAGAGGAAGAGGCCCCCCTAATACCCCTATACCCAAAAATCCTTTCTGCCACCCTCCCCTCCTCCCCCCTATCCCTTCCCTCT
>WBZZ01006586.1:45000-55000 GCA_019918135.1 Paulinella micropora | reverse complement strand
CTTAATAAGACTATTATGTTTCCAGAGATTTTGACTATGCGAATTGTGTGGAGTGCTACTGACAGAACAGGTTATACGGTGACGAATGGTGCTGCTACTGCTATTAGCACAGCAAATGTTGGTAGTGCTGCTATGGCTGTAAGTGCTGATGTCACCAATCTTGCCTTGTTTCTTGCGGTTGAAACGAACCCTGATGTCATTCAATCAATCCAGCAGAAGATTGTCAGCCCCGAAGGTATGAGCTTCAATATTGATTATCCCTATGTTTACAAAAATACCACACCCGCAAGCACAACCCAAAATATTATTATGCGATTTGACCGCGGGCACGGTCGCCGTTTGAAGAAGATTTATCACTCTGTTTTTAACAATGAAGAAAAAAAGAACACAGCTTATGACAACGATAACCGTGCCGCCGCTAAGGTTGTCAATTTTTACACTACTCTTGATGGTGCCCGTCAGCAAGATTTCAATATTGATGCTGCGAGCGAAGAAGACTATATGTATCTGAAACCAAAGATTGAGGGTTCGGCCTTGTTGAATAACGATGTGTATAAATACAACTGGTTCTGGGTTGATACTTGGGATAATACCCGCCCTCTATATAGCAAGGACCAAAATGAAATCAGTGGTTTAAGCCTTGATACTGAGCGACGATGGGAGTTTATTGTGACCACCGCGAATGCCGCCTTCAACCACTACACCGTGGCAATCACTCAGCGAGAGGTTCAGGTTAAGGCGAATATGATTACTATTAGTTAAGAAGTAATTATTAAATTTTGATAGTTAATTTATTTTTTTGATAATATAGGAATTATGACGACCCACCAGAGAAATTTAGTCGCCCAAAACCCAGACGGCGACTTCGTAAATGTCAAAGTCGGGTATGACGGACACATTGAAACCAACAATATGAAAACCGCCTTTGGTGAAGCATTAACCAGTTCATTAACACCAGTATTACAGGAAATCTTCCCCTACACAGTTAATACACGGATATGGACGAAAACAGAAACGAATGCGACCGTTTCATTTAGCAGTAATATGGCAGAATTAAAAACAACCGCTAATGCTGCTGCTAATGAGGTATTGACGAGTAAAAAAACAATAAAATACAGAACAGGTATGGGTGTCTTAGCACGCTTCACTGCCTTATGGACTACTGATGAAACTAAGAATTATAGTTCATTTATTGGTATTGGTGATAATGATTTACAAAATGGTTTCTATTTCTACAAAAACAGAGATGCTGGTATGAATATTCTACATTGTAAGGGAGGAGTGCCTACCTTGGTTCAACAAGCGATTTGGAATGACCCGTGCGATGGAACAGGCGATATGCCCTTACTGGATTGGACAAGGGAAATGTATTTCAAATTCAATTTCAGTATTTGGGCTTTGGCGCTATTAAATTTTCAATTGAGAATCCAACGACGGGCGAATTCCAGCAAGTCCATATGATTAAGTATGCGAATGCCAATACTGGTGTCAGTCTACGAAATACAACTCTCCCATTTGTAGCTCGTATCTACAATATCAATCCAGGAAATGGAATACAAAGTTTGAAAACGGCAAGTTGTAGTATGTTTATTGAGGGACCTAACACTGTTAATACAAGCATAACCAACGAAGCGGAAGGAGATGAAAAGGCGAGCACCACTGAAAGCCCAATTCTCAGCATAAAAAATAAAACTCTTTTTAATAATGCTGCAACAAATTATTCAATTGTTTACCCAACTCTCGTGAGCATATCAAACGAAGATGGCAAAGTTAATATAGTGCGAATTGTAAAAACGACGGGAGCACTTACGGCGGAGAACTTTGCTGATATTGATGCCACAACTTCAATCGTATCAAAGGACACCGCTGCGACTGCCCTCGGTGGTGCTGTTATAACGGACGTCATCCTTAAACTTTATGTTAATGCTACTTCTAGTCAACTTGTAGACTTGCGAGATTACGATGTTCAACTATCTCCTGGCGAAAATCTAACATTTTTACAAAAGTCTGTGTCAACTGTTGCTAATGGAGGAAATGTGAGTGTTATTGTTAATTTCGTTGAAGACCACTGAACCTTTTGAAAAAGCTTCACCAAAACAAAAACAAATTTAATAAGTTTTTGAGAAATCTCCGCAAAGCTCCTACAATTGAAGCTGTTTGAATATTTCTTTTTTTAGCTCAGGATAGTTGTCTAGAAATGGTTGCTTCGCCATCCATCTTAAATATTGTGTATCAAATACAACCACATCGGCGACTGTCTTTCCCTTATATTTTCCCATAGGTATCTTTCCTTGTTCTTGAAGTTTCTTGTTTTCTGATTTGTATTCATTAATGTGTCCATCAATTACTTGCTTAATTTCTTGTAAAGTAAATGTTCTGTCTTTGTTGCTGACAGATAGCTGATCAAATTTTTCACAAAGCTTTTGCATCGGTGAGTGTAGAGTAGTGAGTATATAGTAGGAAGTATAAAATAAAAAAATTAAATAATTAATAGTAGGCTGTAAATACTAAGTTAGTGAAGCCAAAAAAAGGAATTCATACGATAAGAAGTTTTAAGGGTAAAGGCAAAAAATAAATAATTATCAAATGTTTTTCATTTAGTATCCAAACAGCCTTGTTTCAATCGCATTGTCTACAATACCTATAATATTTCTTTTAGTGTAAGTAAAGCTGAATATTTTTTCTAAGTATTCGCTCATTATTTTTTTCTGTTGCTTATCTCTTGTTATCTTGCTGTTCTCTACAATAACAACTTTACCAGATTTTTCTATTCGTTTAGCAATCAATTTTTCTTCCTGAGTCTTAAGCAACTCTAACAATTCATTCTTGCCGTTCTCAATAAGGTCGTTGTTTTTAATTCCAAGTCCGCAACTAATGACACTTAACATATTTGGTAAATTTAATGATTTATTGTTTTCATAATTCATACTAAAGCCTTTTACTTTCATACTTGCTTTGCCGTTATCTAAGACATATCCATAACACTTTGGTCCGCCTCCGATAAATGTCATAATCTTTGCTCCGTGTAGTTTGTCCGTCCATTCGCCTAACAACTTACCCGTTTTGACATCTGTTTCGCCTTTCGTTAAGTCTGTCGTGTATATGACACTGTCGGTATCGTGGTATAGAACTCTGTTGTCTAGTTTGTCCATCATTTCATATAGTCTAATCCTCGCGTGGCAGGTCGTAAATAAAGCAACTACAATATTTGTTTTTACTGGGTCGCTTACCGCATCCTGTTTAAGGTCATAACTCGCTTCTATTATCTTGTCGTTAATAATGTTTATGTTTATGTTATCAACTGACTTATCGTTCATTAACTTGTATAAGGTATCTTTATCTTTAATCATTTTGTTTTTAGTTTTGTTTTGCTTTTCACCAAACTTTCCCCACATGCTATTCAAGCACAACTTAGCAACCGCTCGCCGTCCTGGGTTTTCTTCAATTTTGTTTTCGTCCATCTTAATTCCCATCTTGATTTCCATACTGTCAATGTAGTTTCTTTTTTGTTCTTCTGTAATACATCCATCAGGATATCCGCTTGACTCTTGTTTAACCTTTAAGAAAGTTTTTATGTAATCTTTGAACAGGCTACTGCTTTGCTCCTTCCATTGCCATACATCATATACCTTAATCAACTTATAGCCTTTGTCTAAGGCCTTGTAGATTTCTGGTGTTGCCCAAGTGCCAGTTATTGTTCGCTCGTTATCGGTGTGCTTACATTCGGTTTTCTGTTCAGTCATTCCGCACTTGTCGCATAAGTAATACATAAGCTTACCTCTATCCGCCTTAGGTAAAACGGGGTGTAGTAATTTTCTCGGCGGTAGCATCTTAACCTTAGCAACTCCGAAATATTCTCTGTTTATGATTTTGTTTTTCATAGACAGTCTGTCATCATCATTATTGGGCCGTATGATTTCGTGGTGTCCGCTAGGGTAAAGGTCGTAAAACATAACGGTCGGATACAGAGAACATATGTCAATGTAGTTCGCATATTCATTGTTGTGCTGTGATTTCCAATACAATGTTAGAGCATCCGTTCTACCTCCAAACATTGCTTCTCGCGGGTTCAGTCCTTCTTGTTCCGTAATTCGTTCATTAGTATCTTCCGCTAGGGTTTCACTTGTTTTCATTAATCTCCATTCACATTCCCATATACTTATTATTTTGCTTACTTGTTTGCTTAGGTCTTTTTCTCGTCTCATTGTTGCCTTGTATAGTTCACCCATCGTTTCATTCTTCTTAGTATTGATTGTATTTCTATTAAAGCACTTTGGACATCCGTGCCAGAAACATCAGTGAAATTCGTAAGCGGTTTTGTTCTTCTCATCCCAGCCGTCTACGTAAATATTTGATTGCCCTAAGTTAAACATTTTCTCACCACCATTGAATGCGTGTTTGATATCCGTTTGGTCTAACCTGCTTCTGTAAGCTATCCATTCAACACAAGCCCGAGAGGTTATCCTGTTTTGCTTTTCAGCCTTCAACACAGCAATTGAATTCTCTGGCATAAACTTAGCGCGATACAAAGCCATAACACAAGGAGATACGTCTGCCATTGGCCTCCTCGCCTCCATCGCAAGTCTCGCCTTCCTATTTGCATCAGTTATCATTGGTAACAGTGCTGTATGAACGGGTATGAGACTACCTTGGGGCTGCAGTCTCTGTGTACCCACATCTTTGTTTTCACATAGATGAAGCGTTGGCCCAGTCTGCACAACAGCATGAGAAAGCACTGTGACTTTAGGGTTAAACTTCACAGTCTTCTCCCTCCTCTCTTCTTCCCCCTGCAGTCATTCCACCTCCTCGAAACGATTACCTTGAGTAGTGTCCGGGTAGGATGACGTATCGATGTCAGAGGCAGTGTTGTAGGCCTGAGCTCGACCGAAATTCTGGTTGGAGCTTGCCCATGAGCCTCCTCCTCATCTGGGTGGGGGGGCTGGAGCCCGAAAAGCTCTCCCTCCGTAAGGGGTATATCCCCGACCTCCTCCTCTTCCTCTCTGAGGGGTTCCCTGCCACCTCGGGGCTCCTCTCCATGTTCCTCGTCCTCGTCCTCCTCCTACTCGTCCTCCTGCTCCTGCTCCTCCTCCTCGTCCTCTTTGAGAGGCCTTTGAGTTCTTTTGTCTCTCCCTTTCCTCCTTCTCCTTCATCCTCTTCATGTTACTAAGGCAATAATTGCCTCTCTTAACTCCACATCATCACACTGATTAGCATACTAGCCTTCATTCATAGCGGCAATCTGAAGCATATTGAAAAGGTCCGGTTCATTTCCTTCAGTCTTGCTAGGAAAATTTGCCCTTGCTGTTGGGTTCTGCCTATCATGATTGAAAGAGCAGTCTCTGTTCTCCATCTGTGCCTTACACTGCAAGCCCTCGAACCACCTCCAACATGCTGTCTTCAGGTCTGGCTCTCTCTGTCTCTTCCAACAGGCAACTCTGTTTGTGTACGTGGCTTGTGCGCCAACAGGTACACTGCCTGCCTGTGTCATATGTGCATCCGTGACTGAGTCCAAGTGCGAGCATGCACTCATCACTTCTTGAAACAGTGTTGACGGAGCAACGTTTCGAACCGTAGTTTCGAACACTTGTGTCTCGAGGAAGTTCTTGGACTTCACTGTACTAAACGTCGAGCATTGTTGTATGAGTTGAGTAAGCTTGCTCGGGTGCACTGTGTGTAACGCTGAGAAGAAATAAAGAATGATCGGCTTGCGGCCATAGAATAGCACACAGGAGGAAACTACCTCCGTAAGGGTAGCCGCCAAGCCAACAGCACTCCTCAAACTCATCGCCACTGTCTCAAAGATTTCAAATCCTATGAGAGTACCAGTGCAGAGATGCTGGTATCCATGAGATTGAACATATGAAATGAATGTGGCCACCGCCAGTTCACACTGAGCGTCTAGGTCTGTTGCATTGTTTCTCTTAATCTCCTCCTTCTTTCTCAAAAACTTGTACTGTGTTAGATCGAATCACTCCGAGACTAGAGATTGGTCAAAAACAGTAACAAGAGTCTAGTATTCCTGAGTTTCATCACAATGAAAAGCCTTCATGCAGACATTGATCTCTTTGAGCTTGCTCAAAAAGCGAAGCATCAGATTCTTTGTCTGAGCTCGTCTTGGCATATAGCATGAGACTTGCCACTCCTCCTTTCTTCCCCTTGAATGCATTTATGATGTTTTGTCTGTCCTTCTTCTCTGTGTTTGTGACCACCACCGTAGTTGAGCACGGGGTTGTAGGGGCTTGTGGGGCAGGAGCTGGTGGGGGAAGATATGTCGGAGGGTGTGCCCTTGCACCACTCACTTTTGCTTTCATTCTTTCCAGTCTCATCGTCTTCTCGAACTCCTCATTCTCTTTCGCATTCTTCTTCTCAGATATCACCAGCTTTTGAGCATGAGTGATAAATGCCACCAATTCAGAAGCAGATCTGAGAAAATTATATTTCTTCACATATTGGTCAACACCTACTTTATTGGCGACAGGTGGTGCGTTAGTTGATGTAAGGACAGAGTGATCCTTGGTAGGAATCAATCTCTTCCACGCCTCCTTGTGCAGTAACGCACCCATCAACAGTCTGATCTTGGTCAGTATTCTGTCAGTCTTCTCTAACTCATCAATTACAGGATGAGTTTCTCCTGCTGCCTTAATGCTTTTTTCCATCTCTGCCTTCCCCTCCTCCAATGCATTCATTTCCATAGTAAAAAAATGAAATACACTATTTGAGTTTTTCGAACCCAGAATAGAATGTTCTTCATTTTTATTATATCGACTGCCTCTTGAACAGTCGCGAGGAATCTAGCCTTTGCTCTTGGGTTTGTGTACTGGAGGTAACCCTCACACCGTGGGCAGTATGAACGTTCCCAAACCAGGTTTGAGTATGTAACCCAAAGATAGCATCCAGTAGTTCAAGGTGGTTAGGCCCGGTCAAACTAATTCAGTATCTTTTTAAGCACTGCGTAACTTGAGAAATGTGTTCATTCAAGTCTTTCCTTTCCTCCTGTCCGGTTTAGTGACCTGGTCACTGCCAGCAAATCTGCGGAAAATAGTCTTGACTAACCTCAGCAAGAAAATCAGCTCGATTAGTCATGGAGCGGCTGCAGTGAGTCAGAGTCACCTTTAGGCAAATAAACTTTGGCTCGTAGCAATCTACCTCTCAGTTGCTCTTAAAAAAGTCTTCTCTTGTATCTAGAATAGCAGTCCAAAAGCAAATAAAAATTCAAAAGAAGAAATGCGATTGCAAAATCGATGAAAGAGTAAGCTTCATAGAGGAGTGCTGCCAAGTCTTTTAAGCGTGGCGGGGGAGTCACAAATACATGAAACAAATGAATCAGGAGCACTCCCGCGACAGACACCTAAAAGATACATAGAGCCTTCATACCAAGCCGAAAACGAACGAACCTGAAATAGTGCACCAACACATAGAGGCATTTTCAAGCCAGAAACCTTTTGGAAATAAGCTTAGTAGCGATAGCGCAGTATGTGAAGTCTGACATGAAAACTCGCGGGGCTTGAGGTATGAATGACAACACTGAAAACTGCGAGATCATGCTAATATGTAGGAGAAACAAGCAACGCGATCAGGACCCAAAAGCAGCACTTGACATGCGATATATGGAATCTATACGCAAGACCAGATCCAGGTGTTAATGATAATAAACAAATCTTGATACTAATAATTGGTCGCGCAACAGAAGAGGAAACATGCTGCAAAAAGCAAAGTGACTTATGACAACCAATGTTCAAAAGGTTAACATTACCTGAACGCACTCACAAGCCCGGCCCACACAATCAAAAGATGGTTGTCAAAGCACAGAAGACATATAGGGAGCAGGGGAAAAAGAATGATCTTTTCGTGCACTTGAACAGAGAATGAAAAAAAAGCTATCGAAGAAATTCCCAATGGCAAAAAAATAGATTCGGCGTAGGATAGCGCAGAAGAGCCACGCCACCCTGAATGAATTACAGTGCGATAGGTTCCCAACAGCACCACCACACCGGAAGGAAGCCCAGGGCAGTCAAGAAGATGCTAGGGGACATGCAGCAGAATTTGAAAGGAGAAGTAGCAGCAACTTGTAACCTGGCTAGGACGAGCTTGTTTATTTCGAATTTGTGCCATTTGACAAGGACATTTGAAACGCACCAAAAGCTAGCTACCTTGTCCTCAAATAAACCTAATCGCGAAGGAGTGAGGTTCTTGAGAACTGCAATGGAGGAGTGCGTACCTCTGTTCACAGGAAATATACGATGCAAAACTTGCATAATGCCCTAGACAGTCGGTAAGGACGACTACTCGTCAGATTCTCATAATTGGATTAGTCACCATTAAATTACCGAGGGAAAGAATGGAAGAAACCACAGCAGCATGTTGAAGATTGTGAATGAACCAAGAAGGATCAGCCATACCAGCCTAGCAATCAGCACGGTATCGGCACTGCATAGTCACGACGGAGGGACCAGCGAGCCTTCCAATTAGACTCTGCATGTGCACGACCCAGAAGGTAGAAAAACAAGGCAGGTGAGAAATATAGGCTCATTTGTTTGAAGGCGATTGCTTCCATGAATAGACTGCAGGCCACCAGCACGCTTCTGTACAGAAGTATCCGGGTGTACATGAACAAGTGCAAACAAGTTCATGGACCTGCTCGGCCAGAACGCAGACGGTTCCTGTGGAGACATAACCAGACAGAACGCAAAGAGGGATAGTCCCAAAGCCATACAGTTATACCTAGCCGAAACATATTACAAATAGGCAATTTGAAGTCCGAGATCACTCACTGGAAGTGTACATGATCGATCAGCACAGATGCTGGCTGAGTCAATATCAACAGCGCTGCCCACAGCTAACAAATATATATTCATATCACACAGGTCCTCCAACCTGTCTCAAACCCTAGCGTTGGCTGATTTGTCCACAAAGTGGCCGCCAGTAAACATGAAATTAGCAGGCGCGAATACAAGGAAGTCGCAGCACAGCACTGTTCCTCGCATGAAGAGTTTCGAGGAGGGTGTTTCTAACCCCATGCTTTTGTGAAGCTCCACTAGATCTGGCTCCACTAGATCTGGCTCCACTAGTAAAGCCCTGCAAGTGTCCACACCAAATCTCAGAGCTGAAACTAAACAAGCCATAAAAATTCTGGTACATGTAGCCAAACAAACAGCTGACGTAGGCAGTCAGAGGTGGATAGTCCTGCACATCCAGCCATGCAGGAGCAAGGAGGGAGGACAGAGTTGTGCGCTACCAGGCCCCAATAGAGGAGGTCGTTATCTGGCGTGTTGTGATACCCACGACGCAAGCATCTGCCTATCTTTGTGAACGCTTATGGCCTTCTCCTATCTCATCCTCTCCTGCTTGCGCGAATACTGCACACCAATGGGAGAGCGGTAGATTGCATTGACAGTGACTTCCATCCAGTGGCGCTGCGCCTCAAAGTCGCCGTACATAGGAGGTTTGCCCATTCCAGAGTAGCCAAACGTGGACACGCAATAGCGCAGCAGGAATGCAAACAACAGCACGACCAGCGAGGACTGCCAGCGCTGCGCGCGGCAGGGTGCCTCGACTCGCAGTCCCAGGGTGGCAGCCAGCGTTTGTAAATCAGCACCAATCATTTCGCGCGCAGCCACCTACATGACGCATACAAACATACATACATGAATACATGAATACATACTACATACATGCATACATACATACATACATACATACATACATTTACGCAAACACTTTTAGTAAGAAAATACTTGCCACTAGTAGGGATAAGTGGGAAGCGTAAGAGGAAAATGGAAGTGGAATCAAAGAGATACAAAAGTGAAAAAATGAAGCAGAAAATGAAGAATTTTTTGTTAAAAGTGGAAAATCCAAAGAGGGAGAAAGAAAAAGGGAAATCGAGGAAGAAAGCAAAACAAAAACTAGTAAGTGTATAAAAGCAGGGGTAAACAAAAGGAGTAGCAAAAGAGAATAAAGGTAAAGCAAAATAGAGATATGAGAACTAAGGCGGTAAATAGAG
>WBZZ01006586.1:35000-40000 GCA_019918135.1 Paulinella micropora | reverse complement strand
TTATTATGGACACCGTGATAGCCCAGTGGTCAAGTTCTACCATCTGGGCCCTGTCGCCAGTTCGATTCCCGTCGGTGCCACCAGTATTTTCATTGAACATACCGGTCTATTTCTGGACCAGTATTTTCATTGAACATACCGGCCCGTCTGGAAGTGTTGGAACTGCCCTTGCGGGGGTGTCATTAGAGCTTATCGTCAATTCTTCGTACTCCCCTCACGGGTGAGACGATGGAGGCGCATGTGCAGAAATGCATCAGCCATTGACAGAGAAGCACTATTATTATTATTATTATTATTATTATTATTATTATCCCTGAAAGGTGTTGGTGAAGGGGTTGGGGGGTTTGGGGGGAGGGGGAAAATGAAAATTGTGTACCCCCCACCATTTCGGCACCCCTGTCGGAATAAATCATGGCTTGTGGGAAAGAGGAGGAGTTCGGAGCTCATATTTGCAGGGTGGTTAGCCCCAGACTCGATCTTTATGCTGATATGATTTTTTTTGGAATTAACGCAAATATTTGCGTTAGGGCAGTGTCCTGAATGCCAAATTTCCTTGTTTTTTTTCGCACCCCTGTCCCTATAAATCATGGTCTGTGGGAACGAGGAGTTGGGAGCTAATATTGGCAGGGTAGCTAGCTCCAGACTCGATCTTGATGCTGATATGATTTTTTTTGAATTCACGCAAATATTTGCGTTAGGGCAGTGTCCTGAATAATTTCCTTGGTTTTTTGGCCTTTTTTTGCACCCCCCATCCCTATAAATCATGGTTTGTGGGAACCAGGAGTTGTGACCTCATATTGGCAGGGTGGTTAGCACCAGACTCGATCTTGATGCTGGTACATTTTTTGTGGAATTCAAGCAAATATTTGCGTTAGGGGAGTGTCCTGAATGCCAAGTTTCCTTGTGTTTTGGCAGTAGTTGCCGGTGCCTCCGGCAATTGAACGTACCCTGTCGACGGGCAGGGGGGGCGGGGGGGGCCCTCCCCCCGGGAACCCCAGCCCTGTGGTTGTACGTACACGTTCTGGTCGCGGGTGGCACCCACACCTGAAAATTGAGGTTTTTTGCCACCAGGCGCCCTTTGCGGCAACTCCGGCAATGCAACGTACCCTGTCGAAGGGAAAGGGGGGGTCCGGGGGAGCCCTGCGATTGTACGTACCGTTCTGGTCGCGGGTGGCACCCACACCTGAAAATTGAGGTTTTTGCCACCAGGCGCCCTTTGCTGCACCTCCGGCCATTCAACGTACCCTGTCGAAAGGAAAGGGGGGGTCCGGGGGCGCCCTGCGATTGTACGTACCCGTTCTGGTCGCGGGTGGCACCCACACCTGAAAATTGAGGTTTTTTGCCACCAGGCGCCCTTTGCGGTACCTCCGGCAATTCAACGTACCCTGTCGAAGGGAAAGGGGCGGGAGGGGGGGGGAGGGGGGGGGGGGTGCTCTCCAAAAAGTGATAAGAAGTGGGGCTGGCGGGGTTTGGTGCGCGAAGCGCACCGGTAAACCATCCTTTCAGGTGTTGGCGCAGCCCCTAACTATTATTATTATTATTATTATTATTATTATTATTATTATTATTATTATTATTATTATTATTATGGACACCGTGATAGCCCAGTGGTCAAGTTCTACCATCTGGGCCCTGTCGCCAGTTCGATTCCGTCGGTGCCACCAGTATTTTCATTGAACATACCGGTCTATTTCTGGACCAGTATTTTCATTGAACATACCGGCCCGTCTGGAAGTGTTGGAACTGCCCTTGCGGGGGTGTCATTAGAGCTTATCGTCAATTCTTCGTACTCCCCTCACGGGTGAGACGATGGAGGCGCATGTGCAGAAATGCATCAGCCATTGACAGAGAAGCACTATTATTATTATTATTATTATCATTATTATTATTATTATTCTGGATGCACATGGCCTTTTGGCTCAGCAATTGGCAGGAGATACACTATTATTATTATTATTATTATTATTATTATTATTATTATTATTATTATTATTTTGTGGCACCGCGATAGCCCAGTGGTAAAGGTCTACTATCTGGGACCTGTCGCCAGTTCGATTCCCGTCGGTGCCAGTATTTTCAAGGGATATTTTCTTTGAAAGTAATAATAATAATAATAATAATAATAATAATAATAATAGTGCTTCTCAGTCAATGGCGAATGCATTTCTGCACATGTGCCTCCATCGTCTCACCCGCGAGTGGAGTACGAAGATTTGACGATAGGCTCTACTGACACCCCAGCAAGGCAGTTCCAAGCCTTCCAGACAGACCATTATTATTATTATTATTATTATTATTATTATTATTATTGTGGACACCGTGATAGCCCAGTGGTCAAGTTCTACCATCTGGGCCCTGTCGCCAGTTCGATTCCCGTCGGTGCCACCAGTATTTTCATTGAACATACCGGTCTATTTCTGGACCAGTATTTTCATTGAACATACCGGCCCGTCTGGAAGTGTTGGAACTGCCCTTGCGGGGGTGTCATTAGAGCTTATCGTCAATTCTTCGTACTCCCCTCACGGGTGAGACGATGGAGGCGCATGTGCAGAAATGCATCAGCCATTGACAGAGAAGCACTATTATTATTATTATTATTATTATTATTATTGGACACCGTGATAGCCCAGTGGTCAAGTTCTACCATCTGGGCCCTGTCGCCAGTTCGATTCCCGTCGGTGCCACCAGTATTTTCATTGAACATACCGGTATATTTCTGGACCAGTATTTTCATTGAACATACCGGCCCGTCTGGAAGTGTTGGAACTGCCCTTGCGGGGGTGTCATTAGAGCTTATCGTCAATTCTTCGTACTCCCCTCACGGGTGAGACGATGGAGGCGCATGTGCAGAAATGCATCAGCCATTGACAGAGAAGCACTATTATTATTATTATTATTATTATTATTATTCAGCCCAATGGCCTCAAGGCGTTAAACTGTGACGCCAACTCATAACCCTTTGGTGGTAGATGGGGAGGAGGGTTGTTGCGCGCGTAAAAGATCTTAAACTCCGCATATGCTGGTTGATAGCCCAGGACCCAGCAGACACCAGATTGTTATGGGTGGGGTTTCGAGGCAGCTCTAGCAACCGCGCTTGGTGTATGCACTTGCACATTCGGTGACGTCTTGCAAGAGGTTGCTGGGACTGCGGAATAACCTCGGCTTAGTGCAGTCTTGCCCTCAGGAGCTCCATCGGTGGCCCCGATCATCAGGCGAGAGACTGACACGGGGGGGTGGAGGACCTCGAACAAGGGTATTGGAGGCTTATGTCCGTTGAGGATATGCCATTAGCTGCATCAGTACGCCTCAGATATAGTATTATTATTATTATTATTATTATTATCATCATCATCATCGTCATCATCATCACCATCATTATTATTATTATTATTATTATTATTATTATTATTATTATTATTATTAATGGAGGCACATGTCCAGGATCTGGATCTGATGCTATAGTCTGAGGAAGCCTATTATTATTATTATTATTTATTTTCATTGAACATACCGGTCCGTCTGGAAGTGTTGGAACTGCCCTTGCGGGGGTGTCATTAGAGCCTATCGTCAATTCTTCGTACTCCCCTCACGGGTGAGACGATGGAGGCGCATGTGCAGATTTGCATCAGCCATTGACAGAGAAGCACTATTATTATTATTATTATTATTATTATTATTATTATTATTATTATTATTGTTGTTGTTATTACTATTATTACTATTATTATTATTATTATTTAGCCCAGTGGTCAAGTTCTACCATCTGGGCCCTGTCGCCAGTTCGATTCCCGTCGGTGCCACCAGTATTTTCATTAAACATACCGGTCCGTCTGGACCAGTATTTTAATTGAACATACCGGCCCGTCCGGAAGTGTTGGAACTGCCCTTGCGGGGGTGTCATTAGAGCTTATCGTCAATTCTTCGTACTCCCCTCACGGGTGAGACGATGGAGGCGCATGTGCAGAAATGCATCAGCCATTGACAGAGAAGCACTATTATTATTATTATTATTATTATTATTATAGAAAGGTTTCAATAGAGGAAATTAGAGTAAATAGAATCATAAGGAACTATAGTATTGCTATCTGGCTCAAATGAGCTGCAGAGCAAGTCCTAAAGGAAAACCGGAAAAAGTTCAACAGAACAGCTCCTTAGAAAGAGAAATATGAGAGGAGGAGAGAGAGAGAGAGAGAAAGAGAGAGAGAGAGAGAATGAAAGACAAATAAGAAGGAAAACGAAGAAAACAAATGGAAGTATGAGCATCAAACGGCAGAATTACAAAAACAACAGAGACACTCAAAGACAAACACAAACAAACGAACCAGTCAAGGGAAGGGAGACTGTCTCAGACATACAGCCCCAGGCCAGTCGAGCCTAACTGCTCCGCACTCAACCCCCACACAGACAGCAAAGTCCCCACAAGCCACAATCAACAAATAGCAAAAGCAGCATCTACCAAAGACAGACAACAACAAGATGTGCTTTTGCTATTATTCTGATGTGTGTTTGTGTGTGTTGTGTGTGTTTGTGTGTGTTGTGTGTGTTTGTGTATTTTTATGAGCGATTGTAGGTATTCTTTTTGTCGTCATGGGTCCCGCAGATGGAGATGTTTTGTATGAGGTGTGGGTATTATGCGTGTAATGTATTTGTTTATTGTTTTTGTGTTTAGGAATGCTTAGCGTATTGGAAGGAATTTATTGAGGTTTTAGCTTGTCTGTGCATGATTCCCATTCTTTTACGGCAGTAGCAGCTGTCTGTGCATGATTCCTGTCTGCAAATTCGATGGCTTCGATGCCTCTTCCGGGCAGTGTGATCACCAAGTCTATGCAGAAGAAGACCAGCAGTAGGGCTACTTGGACGACACTAGTTCAGCCCGTGCGTGATAAAGAAAATGAGCTCGATGCATTTCCGCCGTTCCCGGGCGGCTCCACCTCTCTCTTTCATCATCCTGAGATATCAGCCTTCGTGCGCTGGAGCATCCCTATCATAATTATAGGCAC
>WBZZ01006586.1:0-25000 GCA_019918135.1 Paulinella micropora | reverse complement strand
CTGGTTAGGGTTAGGGTTAGGGAGGTTGAGGGTTAGGGTTAGGGTTAGGGTTAGGGTTAGTGCAAGGTTGAGTGTTAGGGTTGGGTTAGGGTTAGGGTTAGGGTAAGGTTGAGGGTTAGGGTTAGGATTAGTGTTAGGGTTAGGGTTAGTGTAAGTTTGAGGGTTAGGGTTAGGGTTAGGGTTAGTGTTAGGGTAAGTTTGAGGGTTAGGGTTAGGGTTAGGGTTAGGGTTAGGGTAAGTTTGAGGGTTAGGGCTAGGGTAAGGGTTTAACCCTAACCCTAACCCTAACCATAATGCTAAATGATCTAAACCTAACGACTTACGCAGTGACTGACTGTAGTGTCAGACTGAAGTCGTTCAAGTGTACGTACTGTGCTACCGTTTAATGATCCAAGCGGAAATGATCAGAATGACCGGCCGACTGACTGACTGCACTACAGACTGTCCGAGCAGGCTGAATGACTGACCGAGTATGCAGATTGACTGACTAAGTAACATCAGTCTAACTGTGTGCACACTGTTAAACTAATCGATCTGCGCAGACTGACCGGCGGAGTTACTGACCGAATGTAATGATTGCGTACAGTGATCGCACAGACCGTACAGTAACTCACTGTACAGACTGTATACACTGACTGGCTGGCGAGGTGGTTGAGGAATCATAATCATCTTGTAAGTGAGGAATCATAATTGTAAGCTGCGTATAACCATACTGGTTCCGAATGAGGAGTTCGGAAGCGGATGATGCTGAGAATTCATTACTGCGCATCATGTTTGCGCTAATGATGGAGCAATATAACTGTCGACATTCAAGTCATCACAGTTTGGATCCACATTTATATTAAAAAAGTTCTATCTTATAAAAAAGTTTTATCTTATAACAAAGTTTTTATGTATTAAAAAAGTTCTATCTTATAAAAATGATCTGACTTTTCAAAAAAGTTTGAACTTGAAGCAATTATATTTTTTTATAAGCATAACTTTTTTAATAGTTATAACTTTTCATATTTATAAAAATAATTTGTTATCAAGTTTTATTTTATATTAATAATTTTTTTCATACTTAAAATTTTTTTCATATACTATGATATTCTACAATATATATTTTCAATTTTTTTAATAGATAAAACTTGACTTTGTGTAAACTTGAATTCTGAAGCATATATGACTCTCAAAAGTTAAATTGCAAATTCAGATCAGACCAAAATGTATATATACGCTATCTATACAAACAAAATTTTTTGACTTAAGGTTAGACATATATATATTAATTAGGTTAGACAGTACGGCCCGGCATATGTAATGCGTGTCGCAGGAGCCGTTACTTGTGTCCGGCCTAACCCGCCGGTACCCGCTCTTTGTCTTGGCGCGTTCTTCTAATAAAGTTTGAACTGCAGACGATAGTATTAACTACTTAGCTTTGACTCCGGATTAGTAAGGTAGTCTAACAGGTTATGAAGCCTTGAAGCGTGAACGTAGCGTCTGATAGACTTTACTCACTAATAGTTTTTTCAGCGTTTTTTGTGGCGTGTGGAAGGCTGCCACAGAACAAACGAACTGTTGAAAGTGCGGTAGGCTGTCACCTTGAAAACAGGTGGACTGTTGGGCGTGCGGAAGGCTGCCAACAAACACCTGGGGTGGAACGTGCGGAAGGCTGCCACCTATTTTTAATCGCATCGTTCATTACGAGCAAACAACCCTCAATCCAGCTTCACCAGCAATAGTGAGAGCAATTTTGGTAGTTGAGGTTTTCTCCTACCTTCCGCCCTTTGCTACGCTAATATGACATCTCATAACTCTGACCTAGTCAAAATGAGACTGGAAACCCCTAAGTACGATCATGGGAAAGAATGGGAGCTGCGGAAATAAACCTTTATATCAATAATAGGTGTCACGCACCCAGAAATCCTATCTTTGATACCGGGTTTCCAGACTCATCCCTTAGCTAAACTACTAACCGTTTATGTTCCTCCTGAATCCACTATCAACGCACCCTTTCAGTCACCTAAAGGAAAGAAAGAAGAAGGAGACGAAGAAAAAGGAACAGACGTGCAAGAAGAAGTGGAAGCTAAGGTCAAGAAAGAGGAGGATCGAGATGCATCAACTGAACCGCAAACCATCATACCTACCGAACTAAAATCTGAGATGCCAATGGCGACTGGGAGGAACAAGCCCAAACCGCTACTTGCATTAAGATTTAGTGATCAGTATTATGAGCAACAGAAGAAAGAAAAGAAACTAAGATTGAATCGACTTCTCTACGCTTTCTTACTTCAGTCTTGTGGTAGCCTGCTTCTTGGCCCTCAAGAAACATTATATGGAGTGCTTGACCTCATAAAGTTTGAAGAGGACCAAGAAGCAGTCTATCACTCTTATCCAAACGACCCCAGTGAGGTAAGTGCTTGGTTAGCTAACTATACTACCCTTTTGAAAAAGCAGGAGAAATTGATGAGCTTGATTCCTGAGATCATGAAACCAGGTGAGATATGATCATGAGGAAACTAAAGCACATGCAACCTTTCAAAAGGTACCATCAAAATACATGGCAAGCTTTACTCCCTGAGCAAAGACCTAACCTAGATGACTTCTTAAAGGTCATGGAGCAACTTGCTCAAGGTCACGTTTCTCAGGGTAAGCTACGTAAGCTATACGGTTCTGGCAGCTCTAAGTCTGATTCTATCACTATCAATCTGGTAGGGGCAACTAAGAGTAAAAAGAACACCAAGCTGCCTCAGACAGGAGCTAGTACTCAGGGAGGGGGAGAGGAAGGCTTGTGTTGGAACTGCCTCTCCCCCGACCATAGGATTGCTTACTGTCTTGTCAAATGTCAACTTACTGACTGCCCTAAAGACGGACATGGTCCATTAAAGTGTCCTATTAGAAGAAGAGCTAGGGTTTCTGATAAAGGACATATGAGAGAGAAGAATAAGGACAGACAGTCTGAGAAGACAGACAGACAGGACAAGAGAGAGGAAGCAAGGACTAAGAAGAAGAAGAAGAAGAAGAAGAAGAAGAAGAAGAAGAAGAAGAAGAAGAAGAAGAAGGAGAGCAGCAAGGAGAGAAGAAAGCTGAAAGCATCTGATTTCATTAAAAAGAATATGATAATTATAAGTTTGAATGCTGAATCCCTAGTTCTTCTTTCTCTCCTTCCTCCTCAGAGAGCGACGAAGAAGAAGACCCAAATATGCCTGATAACCTTGAGCCTTCTTCTGAGTCAGACCCAGAGTCAGAGGATGAGGGTGAGGTGGGGTACATACATCATATGGCTATAATGATGATGAGAAGAGAGGGAGAGGAAGAAGAGGGAGACAACGAGACACACGACCCCCCCTCTCATCTACACCCCACACACCGCTTTTGCCACACACATTTGTGCTACCTGACGCAGTAGATAGAGGTGAGGGTGAGCGAGAGAGCAGTGTGCGAGGGGGAGATGAGAACAAGCATGCATCCGACTGCATCATCTATTCAAAACGCCTCCACACCCACTCACCCAACTATCCCACCCCTTCACAAGAATAAGTTTCTGACCTCCCTCGATATGGCTGGTGACCCAATCCCTCTCAACCAAATCATACCATTGTAAGAGAACTGGGCACTTAGACGTACCAGGGCAGGTTACGTAAAAATACTCGTGAAAGGGCTGTACCCCATACACATACGTGAGGTAGGTGGCCCACCCCTCAACCTCCACGGCAAACCGGTACGCAAGGATAGTTGTCATGTTGCCAGTAGTAAACAATGTGAGGCAACAGTGCCTGACACGGGTGTCCGGTGTTCGTGGAGCTTGGGTGCAGCAAAGGGGCAAGAAGTGGGGCGTGTGCTGCTAGATTAGTAGATCATGACTTCTGTGCGAAGCACCTTGAACAAGAGAGAAAGAGGGAGGAGATATTAGCCAAGTAGAGGGAGAAATTGAACCTAGGTCTCCTACCTCCTTACAACGCTCTCAGGATTGAACCTACTATCTTGTTCACTAAAATCTCCATTTGAAGACAACACACAGTGACTCATTCATCCTTTTCTACCTCACTCACCACTACTACCACTACACTTGCTACTACTACCCAGAACATACGTAGAGGAGGAATAGGAGTAAGGGGGAGTAGAAGGAGTAGGTGAAGGGATAGGACAGTCTGTATCTCTTGTATCTGCACTGCCCACGTCTCAAGCACAGCCCACATCTCAAGCACAGCCCACATCTCAAGCACAGCCCACATCTCAAGCACAGCCCACATCTCAAGCACAGTCTTTAAGCATGTTGTCAGCACCTCATGTGCCACCTACTGCATCTGTAACATCGATGTTGTTAACTCACGCACATCCTGTGTCTTGTGTTGTGTCTGTCCCACTGAAAGAGAGCCGGGAGAAACCCCAGACAACCAACCAACCGTTATTATAACCTCTGAACAGGGGAACTTAGTAGGGACGGTAGAGGGTAAGCAAGTGTTGGGCAGTGGGGGACTTCCTCCCATTGAAGAGTTGCAAAGACTTCTCAATGCTCTCACTCAAGGGTTTAAGAATAGGACAGTGAGAGATGGACAGTAACTAGGGGTGGGGAGTACGATGAGTTTTATACAGAAGTGTATTATGCTATACACGAATGTATCATAACTATGGCTACCATGTACGACAACCCATTTGCACGTGGCATTGTCTCTTCTTTTCCTTATATGTTAAAAGAGATAGAGGAGCTTGAAGCTCTGTTGGGGGGTAAGACGCCACCGCAAGAAGATGAGACAACAGATAGTTCTGAGACCGACATTACCACCAACACTCAAAGCACACATGTACACACTGCAACACAAGACAACTCACGTGCCGAATGTTCTATTATGTTGATGGGCAACGAAACAGACAGCGACACTAAAATCAATCGTATTGTGTGGGTAGACGACAGTGGTGCGATTGAAACACAGTCTCCCGACAAAGCCACATTTGTTAAACTCGTGAAGGCCCCACAGAAGTTCAGGATTGCGAAAGGGAGTATTCGGACTGAGTATAAGGGTAAGGTCCAGATGAACCTCTCTGGCGCTTACGGGGATGAAATCTGTGTCTTTGACTCACACACCACCTACAACCCACATTTGAAGTATGGGTTAGTCGCGACTTCGGCATGGGTGCGAAAATGGTTTGCTGTAGTGCACCAAAATAACCAAGCCATCGTTCTAGACAAACCTATCCGGATTGAGGAGAAGCAGATAGTAGCCAGGGGAAGAGCTCTACCTAACAACCTCACGGTTTTTGGCGCCCCAGGGATTAAACCACTTAACCCCCAATGAGTGGTATGAACCCACCACACAGTCTGCCCTCAACACGGAAACGATCACTCAACCTACCCCTCCTCCTGAAACAAGTGAGGCTCCCGAGTCTGGTGATTCATCGGACTCGCGGGTACAAGCTTGACAACTGTCCTCTCACCTTTCTCAAAAGTCCAACCTACCGGTAACCCGTATACCATGATATATACTGTTCTTCGTCTCCTCCTATATGTGGTTGGCAATGTGATGTGTCTCGTACTTACATACCTTATTCTACTGAGATTGACACGGAGAGAGGTGAGAGAGCAAAACAGGAGGATGATAAGGTGTTGTGCCCTGTTGTCCGTCCCAACTACCATGAAAACATACACGCCACCGTATTTCACCGCATGTGTAAACACAGAGGGGTAAAAGCCATGGAAAGAATGGCTAAGTATATTGGAGCAAGGATAGTGGGGAAAGAGTGGAGAGAACGTATAATAAAGTGTGAATGGTGTTTGCGGAATAAAATCAAAAAGACACCACACTTCAAAGGGAACCATCATATCGTAGAACACCGACCCGGGATCCACATTTCCATGGATACCCAGGGTTGGTGGAATACGATATCATGGGACGGTAAGCGATATATTTACCATAAAGTGCTTAGCATCCAATTTTGAACTTGACTATTATTTGCATCATAAGAATGCGTTCTTTCCTTGCTTTCTCAAAGCTACTGCTTTCTTTGAGACACAATCGGGAAAGAAGGTTAAGTTCATTACTTGTGACCAGGAGTACGGCAAGTATAAAGAGTTCAAAGATTGGGTGGACGTAAATCAGCCGGTCTTTCTCGAGGCCCCGACGGGGGAGAAACAGGTTGTCGCTAAGGTAGAGAGGTCTCACCACACCAATGGTGGGCCCGCCAGAGCTATCCTTAGCGACGCCGAACTTCCACCTTCTATGTGGGTGGAAGCAGAGAAAGCCGCGACTGATTTCGGCAATCCTTTGCCTATCGCTCATGGACCTTTTAAAGGGAAATCCCGCTATGAGGTCATCCACAAACGTAAACCCATGCTACACCACCTGAGACCTATAGGGTGCATGGCTTTTATGAAGGTGGATGCTAAAAGGGGGAAAGGCGAGAGGGGAAAGAGAGCAATATTTATCGGGTACGAACGGAATACCGGATATTATCGGGTGTATGATCCAGTTGCAAGGAAAATACACGGTAATGTTCCTAATGTCGTGTTCGATGTCTGGAAGTTGGGGAAGAGCTTCGAGGGAGGCATCTAAATCTCTAAGCAGGGACAAACGCCTCTGAAGAGATGTTTTCGGTGAACTTGCATTCGCCCCCTCCCGAACCCCAACGAATCTCGCAACACCCAGAAAGTCAAGGTAACGTTTCGGGGGAGGTCTCGGTAGAGATATTTCCCACTGGGGGAGAAACTTCCCCAGCCGGGGATCTATCATCCGGATCGACCCCACCCAAGGCGCCCCCCAGTGACTCCAACACAGGCAACGGCGATACTAGGGCAGTGGAAGTCAGGGAGGACAGATCTGACCCTTGTACCTCCGACCCCAAAAGCTATGGCCTCTAAGCCCGGTGGGGGTCATGGGGAGGTGAAAGTCACGAAAAAGAAACATAAGATTAAAGAGAGACGAGATTTGTCTGGGGTATATATGGAAATTCCGGCTAAAGCGTGGGAGAGGGATGGGCAAAACAAACTTACGGGGATAACTGGCAAACTGCGGTTCGCAAAGGGACGGTTTCTGCACCCGCTGCTCCAGTTGTCCGTACAAACGTTTCCCGGCACACGCTGTCCTCTTTGATGACGGGGTTACCGACAAAGTGATTGATACGGAAATTCTCAAATACGCCGTTGCTCATGCCCCGGCACCACCCCAATTGACCACCCCAAATGACGACGACAATCAAAGTGAAGCCGCCGTGCCCAATGCAGGTGGCCCAAACTTTGACACCACGTCAGAATTTGCGTTTGTCGAGGGGGAGAGGGAAAGGCTGGCGGAGCAAAGGGCTGAACACAGCTCTCATTGGATGTCGCATGAACAAGGCAAAATTTCAGGAGAAAATATTATCTCGGGAAGAACCAGGAGCGCACATGTCACGGTGTGTGCCTGAGAAGACGATGACGACGTGCGGAATATTGTCTTGTCAGTGAGAAATTTCCTGAATTCCCGGTGATACAAAAACCGAAAGACCGTAAGCAAGCTCGGCAGAAAGAGTTCGAGCAGCTGAAAGAGCTTAAGGCTTTTGTTTAACGCAGGAAAAGGAAGCTAGAATGTCCGGGACACCAATCATTCCGATGAAATGGATAGATACCGTTAAACAACAGGGTACGCTAGATAAGTTCCATAAAGCCCGAATCACCTTGAGAGGGGACCTCTTGAAGGCATACGCTCAGTATGACCCTAGAAAGACTTACTCCCCTACTGCTCAACATCGGACGATTTTAATCATGATAGCTTACGCTGCGTGTTTTGGGATCGACTTATGGTTGATCGATTTTACCACGGCTTATCTCCACGCTAAAACAAACATTACAACGAAATCAGATGTCTGAATTTCACGAAATTATATGACATGATTTTTTATTTCTTCTGAAATACTTGAACAAATGGCTCTAAACGTTGTATTTATTGAATATGATGATAGTAGATGATAAATAATGATTTAGGTACCACTGGCCATACTTGGACGGGCCCCAGTGGCATCAGAAAGTCAGCATTAAAAGTTGATTTTTACTTATTTTTCTAAGAGTTGTTTGTTGTTTCTCTCATCGCTTACACATTCCCCATTGTTAATAATGATGATAAATCATCAAGGGCACTCTATTTAACATATTTGAAAACATTTCAAATGTCGCACTTCAAATTTGAATTTAAAATTTAAAAAAAATTACGTTTTTCACATTAAAATTTTTCTAAGTCAGAACAAAAAGGAAATCAACTAGATGATCAGCGTTTCTGCGCGTGATATTTAATTTAGATCAGGGATCGTTCGAATTTTATATTAATTTCAACCGGCCGCGTCAAGAATAAGTTTATAACAACTTGAATAAGTTTTCAATTTTACGCAAGCAGTCTCTTAATATTCAATACGTGCCACTTAATAATATATAAAGTCATCACATGTTGATTATTGAAATCTCATGATTATCAAAGTTACCGTAGTTTGTTTAACAAAAACAAAAAAAAACGAGAAGAGAAAACTTACTGTTCATCTGGCAGCCATTCATAGTCATGGTCTGAGTGCACGAAAGCGGCTGGTAACAAACCAGGATCGGAGTTAGTTTCCGACTCGTGAAGACGATCGCGACGCAGCGCCCTGCGCGCAGCACTTCTTGATCGAAGTGCGATAACAACTGGCTCATTATCGCTGATATCGATACTGATTCGCTGCTAGCGCTGACTTCAGCCAGTGCGTCGAGTTGGTCATCTATTTCTTCTCGCATTCACCGTATGCGCGGACGGCGACGAGGAGCGCGAGGAGGCCTTGGTGGTAGTACCAGTGGTAAGTCGAAATCGGAGGAGGCATGATAAGCTGCAGAAACGATTGCGGCTCCTCCGCGGCGGCGAGCGCGGCGAGCGCGGCCTCCACGTCCTCCGCGTCTACCACGGCCTCGAGCACGGCGACCACCCTCAAGTTGAACTTGCTCGCCATCATTCTGGTTGCCCGCGGGCGCTGCTATTTCACAGCTGCATTGAGCATGATGGGCTAGAACACTCGCAATGAGCTCTCCCTTTTTACCTTGGGCCAACTGCCCATGTAGCTGCAACCATGACTTGAGGGCCGGGACTGTCACCGCCTTGCTCAGCACTGCCGCCTCTGCAGGCAAGCACTCTGTCACAAGTTCGTGAGGCGGTCGTGGGGGAAGCGGGTTCTCGAAATCTTGCGCTTTACGCTCACTGGCCGACAGATAGCGCGCTCCGTACCATCGCGGGTGTTTGGGCATGGGACAGTCGTTGGTGAAAAACGTTCTCGGGAAGGACAAGCGCTCGGCTTCGGAAAGCATAACAGTATTGTCCACAACGGCCTGTCGGTCTGAGGGAAGAGCCCAGGGATCATTGGGAATATCGCCCAGGATACGCACATTCGCCTTCCACTCTTCCCCTTGGAATCGACGCATTTGAAGTGCCCTGGCCGAGCTGGCAGCCCGCCCGCGCCCTCCTCCCCATCCCAGTGTACTTGCTCGAGGCAGTGAAGGTTGTCCAACAAATTCTTGATGCTCGACGCCTGCTCCGCCGGTCCGCAGTACCGTTGCGCCAATAATCGAGTATCCCTTTTAATTCGGTCGGTAGCCCAGTTGACACGTGGGAGTTTGGCTGGCTTGTCTCCCACTTGGCCCGATCGACATAATGCACACCATTTAACAAAAGCGTAAGTTAACAGTAGAAGAGTGAAGTAAAAGTGATACTAGATTGTAGCAAGATTACCGGGAGGGCCAACGTAGGGGATGAGTGGCGGTCCGTCAGGTCCATCCCACTCGCCGTGGAAGCGCTGTTGCGCATCATCCCAAGTCTTTACGCGAACTGCAGGTAGCCCGTATGTGGAAGGCTCCGGTACGGTGTACTCCCACGCCAAGGGCTGCGATGCAACCCTGTAGTTCCAATGCGGGTTGAGACAGCCTTCGAAATACGCTTTCCAATCATAGTTGGCAACCAGCAGCAAAAGGATGTAGTTTTCCTTTGACGTGTGGAAACCCTTGAGCAGATTGAACAGGCCTTGGGCTAGTCTAAGAGAGGTAGCATGGAAGGACGTCTTCCAGCCACAGTACCGCAGAATGTCAAAAACTCCTGGTCCTGCGGGTTTTGCGTGTGCGAACGGACCATGCGGTGGGTTTGAATTTTCATCTTCCAGCCCTTGGCGATCAGATGGGAAAAAAAGGCTAGGGCCGTACCAGTCGTATTCTCCGAACCGCCATCCCAGTCGATGTACAGTGTCCCTGCCGCTTTAGTGTGCGGATGGAATAGCTCCCACCAAATCAGGTGGTACAACCAGGTAAAGTTTTGTTAACCCCGTGCTGTACGTCGGGTAAGTGACACAGTACGAACTTCTTGTCGTGGCTGAAGCCAGTCGCCCCGCCTGCGCTGAGCTTGACCACGCGCTTGCTCCGAAATGCATGATTCGCTACCAGTCAGCTGGGAATATAAAATGGCTTAATCATATCTATGGACCACCCAGTACATCTGCACTTCGTCACTGCGGCCTCATGCGCTCTCTGCAGTGCCTGTTCTCTACATCGGCGATGTACCTTATGATGCAGGTGGTTCCTGTTCCGCGAATCCGCAGCCTCGAGGGGGGTTTTGAAGCCCTTCTCGTGCTCGTAGTCAAGATCTGTGCACTTCTCGCACTTGGCGAAGTCACCCTCCCGGATAGGCTTCACGAACTTGAAGTGTCCACGCCAAGCTTGCTTGACCAGCTGCTCGTCCGGTGGCTCATCCTTCTTGCAACGTGCACCAACCAGAAGTGTTGAGCAAGCCCAGGCCCAATTATCCTGCACATAGCGCAGGATTTTGGCGAAGTTCTCTGTCCTTTGGAGATGCCAAATACCATCCGCGATGGTTTCGCACTCTTCCACGAACTTGCGCACGAGGAGGGTCACCACCAGGTCCTGGACGTCGATTTGGGGCGTAAACTTGCGCTCGTAAAGCTTCGATGAAGCGCAGGAGGCTCTTGGCGCGCAGCAAGGTATCCTTGCTCACACCGTATATGCGCATCCACATGGAACGGCAGACAAGTGTACCCCGGTGTCTGTCACGCCAACAAAAAAAAAAAAAAAAAAAAAAAAAAAAAAAAAAAAAAAAAAAAAAAAAAAAAAAAACACACACACACACACACACACGCACACACACACACAAACAGGTTGGCTGTACGTTTCACAGGAAGTGAAGAAAAAAATGACGGCGTTTGGATATGGGAGTATGTTTACATACTATTACGCGGAGGGGGGGGGGGGGTTGGACCTACTGGACGTCTCCATTTGGCAAAGTCATGCCTTGGAGCTGGCCGCACACCCAAGCCGTAAGCTCCTTGTAGGGCTAGCGCTGGTTGCAAGAGTCCGCCCTGCCTTGGACTGCATGCCACGGACTTACCCAATCGCAGCACTTGCATTAAATTTTGGCGCAACATTTTGATTGTATGTCCTTGGTCAGACTTGCGTAGTCCATACTCATACCCAACCATTTTGTCACGCCTGAAAGGGGCCGAATCTCGGGAACGGGGCCCATCTTCCTCTTCTTGTGCTTGTATGATGGATCAGTTTTGCGTGGTCGAACAACTTTGGCCGGAGCAATGCCCAGACACACGTACAGCGGCAGGGTGGAAGTCCGAAAGTCCACTTCTGACAACCCGGATGAGGTAGCATTCAGTCCCGTTTCTATTGCCTGGCTCCACTCAGTGGACTTGTACGACGATGAAAATCCACCCTGAGTTGGCTCCGCCACCGACTGCCTAGTCCCGTACATAGAGTCGAACGTAGAATCATTCACTGCAACGCCGTACATGTCATCGAACTGCGCCACTGGCGCGCAAGATGCCGCTCCGTCGGCGAGCACAGCCGCTGCGGAAGTGTACTCCGGCTCCACTTGGTACATTTCCGAAAACGCAGAAGGATGCATGGGGCCGCTAACGCGACAGTGACAAAACAAAAAGAGTGAAATATGAAACAAAAACAAGGCAAAAACAAGAATGAAATATGAAAAGATAGAACAAACGTAGCATACATACAAATAAAAAAGAACGAAGAAAGCAATAAAGAAAGAAAGAAAGAATGAAAGAAAGAAAGAAAGAATGAATGAAAGAAAAGCAAAAAGAAAGCAAAAAAAGAAAGGAAAAAAAAAAGATTGATCAGAATGAAATATGAAAAACGAAGCAAGAACAAAATAAATAAATAAAAACAATTTAAAAATGTAGAAAATCAAACAAACAAGCAAGAAGGCAAGGCGAGAGAGAGAGAGAGAGAGAGAGAGAGAGAGAGAGAGAAGAAGAAGAAGAAGAAGAAGAAGAAGAAGAAGAAGAAGAAGAAGAAGAAGAGAGAGGAGAGAGAGAGAAGAGAAGAGAAGAAGAGACAAGAGAAGAGAACAGAAGAGAAAGAGAGAGAGAGATACACAGAGAGAGAGAGACAGAGAGAGAGAGAGAGAGAGAGAGAGAAGAAGAAGAAGAAGAAGAAGAAGAAGAAGAAGAAGAGAGAAGAGGAGAGAGAGGAAGAGAGAGAGAGAAGAGAAGAAGAAGAGAGAAGACAAGAGAGAAGAGAAGAGAAGAGAGAGAGAGAGAGAGAAAGAGAAAGAGAAGAGAGAGAAAAAGAAAAAGAGAAGAAGAGAAAAGAGAGAGAAGAAGAAGAAAAGAAGACAAGACAAGACACATGAACGAAGAAAGCAACCTGCCAGCTGTGGAAGCCGAATCTTCCCTCTCTAATTTGGAATTCTTGGACAAAACAGGGGAGGACGAGTCATCGCTTTGCCCTGGCAATCCAAATGCAATTAAGAAGTCATATTGCGAGCAAACAGACAGGCAACATAGAGTAAAATCCATGGCCGACCTGAGGTCCATGTATGCTTTGAAGAAAAACGTTACATCCGAACCAAAAAAGCAAGCTGCAGCCAAAGAAAAACAGCTCACTGCATCAATGAAGATACGACAGCAAAACACACAAAGCACGACAGGATATAATGCAAGCTAACATGCAGCTAAGTATAAAGGTTTTGAAAATTGATGGAAGTAGCATGAAAATGAAAGATTTTAATATATTTAAACTATTTTAAACAAAAATAGTTAAAACAATTTGAATTTCTAGCAGTTACAACTGTTTTTCGACCGTTAGTAATATCTTGCAATTGGCTAGATAGTGGTTTTGGCTTGCCTGAGCTTGGTTTTTCTTTGTTTTTATGTCGTTTTACATCAAAATCAACGTAATTATATTTAATTTATTAAATTCTAATGATATCACTTCAAATTCAAATTCAAATTCAATTGTGACTAGAAATGTTCAAGTTGTGACTAGTGGCAGCCACTCTCTTATAGTCGTTATACATACTCACCGACTACTTGAATTATACTTGAAATTATACTAATACGAGTTTGTTTAGCATATTTACAATGTTTTTGAAGCATAAAACCGGTGCGGAAGCTTAGACTTCAAGCTGAGTGACGGTGTTTTACACTAGTCACTGTGACACTCAGAATACTTGCCACTCACTTGTATTCGTTATGCATACTCACTGACTACTTGAAATATGCATGAAGTTATATTAATACCAGCTTGTTCAGCATATTTGCAATGTTTTTGAAGCATAAAATCGGTGCGGAAGCTTAGAGTTCATTGTGAGTGACAGTGTTTTACACTAGTCACTGTGACACTCAGCATACTTGCCACTCACTTGTAATCGTTATACATACTCACTCGCTACTTGAACTATGCATGAACATATATTAATACCAGCTTGTTCAGCATATTTATAATGTTTTTGAAGCATAAAACCGATGCGGAAGCTTGAAACCTTCTATTTGAATATATGACTCAAAAATTAAATTTAAAATTATAACAGTAATATGATATAGTTTAATAATTTTACCAAGTCCATCTTTGTTGATCCTGATTGCGTTTTTTCACGCAGTTATCATAAATATTTCATAGAAAATCAAAATCAAAAAAGGAAAAAGAGAAAATATAGTACACTCAATATATTTTCTTCATTGAAAATATTAATGAAAACATGGTTGCAGTTCTGGAATCTTGTACAGACAGTTGAAAATCTAACACATCACACGAGCCGGCTATTAATTAAATCGACAACATATTAATAGAACAAAATATTTAATCAATAATTCTAAATAAACAAATAAAGTCTAAGTTTTTCAGGCATGTAAACGACTTAGCTACATTTTCATGCCCTTAGCGGCGACGGCTGCAGTGTCCATGATGACGGGAAGGCGTGGGCCTTTTGGTGTACTCTTCCTCCGACTCACTCGACGAATAATGCTTGCGGCGTTTGTCGCGAGGCGAAGAATGGGGAGATCGTGAACGGTGGCCGGATGACAGATCTTCCATCACACTTCTGGCTCCCTTCGCGACCGCTGCAAAGCAAAACAAAAACATCACAAGTAGCACTGCATGCATGGGCAAAAGACCTCTATATTGATCCCGCTTGGCCTCGCCGATCTCCAGCTTTGCTGTGAGCAAATTTATCTCGGATTGAAACTCAACGACCTGCTTTTTGAAGTTGGCGTTGGCCGCATCCCGCATCTCGATAATTCGCTTTGTTTCAGCGAGATCAGCTTCCAAAGTGTGGATCTTGACGTTCGCATCCTTGCGCTGCTTCGCCTCTAGGAGTTCTCTCGAATACTTGTCCCGCTCCTCCTGCAACTCCTGCATCGCTACTGAATACTTGCCCGCCGAACTTTCGAGTGTCTAAAAAAAAATAATAATAATAAAAAAAAAAAAAAGATTCAAACACGAGCAAAACAGTAAGGCCTTCTTCAAGTTAGCATTCGCATTTTCCAAGCGCACCTTGGCCTGCAAACAAACAACAAAACAAAGCAAACATGGAAACATTGCCATCGCATACATGACCCCATTTGCATTGTGATGTTTTTTTTTCCAATCGTTTGCTTGCTCTTTCATAAGCTGCAACTCTTGCGCCAATGAAACCGCATCCTTCTTCGTAGTTTCAAGTAGTTTGTTTGACTCTTTTAGCTGCGCGATCCAAAGAAAGTTTAGCAGCGCGCTCCACATCGAAGAGCTTCAGCGAATCGTCGATAATGCGCTTACATTCCTTTTCCCCCGCCTCAAGCTTCGACACCTTGTCCGCCAAAACTTTATTATCCGCCTTGACACGCAGTAGCTCCTGCATGATCGTGTCGTCCGGAGAAGGAACATTACCTGCCCCTTGTACATCTTCGCTGGGGGTGGGGGAGGGGCGTGGTTTGCTAGACTCAGATTGCTCCTCAGAGCGTTTCATTACTTTCCCCATCACCTTGACAAGCATCTTCGAACAGTTGTCGTCGGCAATAGTAAATGGGAGCAAAGCAGCTTGATCTACTTCCAACAATTTTTGGAAAGGGTCAGCAACAACGCCATGGATCCACTCTTTGGTGCAAGAGATCACCCTCACGTTACCATTTTTAGATTTGTAGACTAGGAAAAAATGAACGTAATAGCGGCCACTTAAGGCGTTCACCTTTTTCATAATGTGTAAAACCCTGCCCAACCACAACGTGGTGTCTTTATCCTCCAGTGCTTCCTTGTGATCAGCACTAGTACTCCTGATCGCAGCGGTGATGAACGCAACCCAAACGCCAACCTTGATTTCGGCTCCGTTCAAAAAAGAATGCGACAAGAGAAGGATACGATTCTCACCTAATTTACCTTCCACCAGTTGAGCTCCTTCTTCTGGATGCTCCCACTTGCGTCGCACTGACCCTCCATCTACTTGGCGACCAGGGAGAAACTTAGACAAGTCGTCAGGGTGCACCATGCCCACCTACCAAAACAACAATGCGAGAGCAAGTCTGAAAGAAAAAGCAGAAATACCTTGACAATGGTGCCCCCACGACAGGTCGAGACAACATCCAAAGTTATGAAAGCTTCATCGACACCAATAAGGGCAGCCACTTCCCGTCGGCGGTTAAACTCTAACCATAAGGTCGAAAGCCGATATTTAATATAATAAGACAATGGACAGATAGAGGCAGCTTGGCCCATGCCGGGTGCAAGAGAAAGTGCAAGCCGCACACAATGGGTTTAGGATTATTATGAAAGAAAACTAAGCCGACACGCGCCGTGTCCGTCCTAGCCAGGTTGGCCACCCGGCACTACCCAGGCCCCCCGCAAAGAATAACTAAAACGGGTGGGAGGGAGGGAACACAAAACGAAATTCGAAACCGAGACGAATTGTGAATAAAAGATACTCAAAAACTTCGAAAGCAAGTCCCTAAACTTCAGAAAACACTAGTCTTCCAAATAAAGCTAGAAAAGGGAAAAACGAAGGGTAAATTGGAAAATAATAAAACTTAATGTAAAGGCATTAGAAAGCAGCGGCCTTAACGCAAATGAATTACAAGCAGTGCAAAAGAAACCGCCGCAGGAAAAATGAACAAACCGAAAACAGCTTAACCGAAGCCCGGCAGCCGGCTTTGACCGTTATTAATAAAGTTTAACAACGACCAACACGTGCAGTATTTATCCACATTAAACTCTAACCATAAGGTCGAAAGCCGATATTTAAAATAATAGGAAAATGGACAGATAGAGGCAGCTTGGCCCATGCCGGGTGCAAGAGAAAGTGCAAGCCGCACACAATGGGTTTAGGATTATTATGAAAGAAAACTAAGCCGACACGCGCCGTGTCCGTCCTAGCCAGGTTGGCCACCCGGCACTACCCAGGCCCACCCAGGGCCAAAGTCTCTATCGGTCCCAGTTACTGATCAGACTGCGCTGCTCAAGCATAATTTCCCCTCGCGGAGTGTCAATGTAGCGCTTGAAACAATCCGAAGACCAGCGTCCAGCCCGCATGATCGCCAAATCCGATGCTCCTGCCAACTTCAGCGATTTGGCCCCACCTCGACGAAGAGAAATACCATTGAAGCGAGTCCCATCGTCAATCCCTGCTCGCGCCAAGAGCCTTCGGGCATCCGCAACAAACCGCTCTCTGGTAACTGTAACTCCATCAGCCCATCTGAACATCGCTTGAGCCTTTCCTCTGTTAAGTCCGACCGAAAGAAGCGAAGATTCATGCCGCCGAAACCAAAACACAGGAGAAAGGACCATAACATCGAGGTCGGCCAACCAAACGTCCAAACCACCTCGGAACGGGTCGGTCTTGGAACCGTCTAGGTTAATACACAAGAAGCTTTCCTCGCATTCAGTCAAAAGCACGCAATGCATGCGTCTCAAAACTCGAGCATACCGCTTAGGCCCCGAGAGAACTAACTCACCAATCCGAAAAAGCCCGAAAACCCCCCATACCATGATAGTACAGAGGACAATAAGATCATGCGCGTCGCGCGGGCCCGTGCCCCCTTTTGCCAAGAGTCCCGTAGCAAAGGTCACCACTGCCTTGAGAAGGTCAACAGTCAGAGTTAAACGATTATCCTTCCCCTTCTTCTTGCTCCTCTTGATCCCGCGCCAACATCGTTCAACATGATAGCTCTTGAGAGGATCAACCTGGCCATGCGCTAAACAATAATTAGGAATTCCATACAGATAAACCTTCAGCGTGCCCACCGAGATTTGTCCGATAATATACGTCATAAACAAAACAAGGAGCGCCGGGTCGGGCTCCCACCAGCGAATCTCCCAACCTTCAGTCTCGAAAGTGTCAGCGAAGCTCTTCAGCCGATTGACACCGGACGCATAACTTCTGCTCGTGCTGTACGCCGACCCCCCGTCCAGGAAGCCGACACCTCTTCGACTAACCAGCCAGCGGTCTTGGCAGCTGGGTGACCCGCGAGCCAAGAACGAAAGATCCCCCGCTCGTCAGAAGGCGCTCCGCCTTTTCCACCTGACCACGAGCCAGAGCATCAACAATATGCAAACGCTCTCTCCCAGCCCTGTAGGCAAGCACACTAATACATCGCTCCGCAAAAAGCCACGAGTAAACATCAAGAATAGCCTGCATGCCGGGCGTGGGCGAATGCGCTTTAGCAATGCACGCACAGGCCGGCGCACAATCACCAACAATACAAAAGCGCACACACCCCGTCATAACATGCATCTCCCATACAGCTTGCAAATAATTGAAGAGCTCTCTTCGCGATGCAGCGTCCTCGCCTGACTCAGCTGTAAACAGTCCCTCATCTTCCTCCCTCCATTCTTCCGACAAAAACGATCCTTGCTCGACTCTATCTGAGACGACAAGCCACGCTCGGCCAAACTGCGAACCCTTGCAACGGTTTGCATCGGCCCAGATGGTCGTACATCTTCCATCGCCTTCCCACAGCAACTTGTCCTGGTTGAATGCGCCGGTGCGCTGCATGTCCGTGATGGAAAAGGCCCCTTCAGTGCGCTCCAACAACCTTGCGGCCCAAGCAGCCCCGCTTTGGACCCGACTGCTAGCTCGACCGCCTTTAGATCCCCGACGCAACATGGCCGCATGACATTCATGCATATGTCCGACCAATGGCCTGAGCGACGCAATGACAGTCGCCAACCAGGTTAACAGGCCTTTGAAGGAGGCGTAATCCTCCACCGTCGTCCATGATGCAGCCGCCAGCGCTTCAAGACGCGGGAGGACAATGTCCATCCTCTTGCTCGGCATGAGCACCAACCATCTGACCGTGTCAATGTCCCACCCTAGGAATGAATACTGCTGCCCGCAAAAGACCTCGTGCAGCTCGATGCCTATGCCGCTGAAAAAGTCCTGCAACTTCTGCAATCGCTCTCTGGCCACCTCTCCTCCTTCAGCCTCGGAGACCAGATTGTCAACAAAATTGTCAAAGAGGATCTCTGACCGATCGGGAAGATGCTCGGCGATGATCTTCAAAACAGCCATGAATCTGGCAAAATTGTCGCCCGCTGCAACTGCGCCAAATTTACCACAGAGTTCAACAAAGAAATGACGCCGACCCTCATCGTCCCATGCCGCTGAGACCTGCTGATATAAGTCCTCCGCTCTCACACCGAGTTGCCGGTACGCGTCTTGAATGTCACCGCCAAAAGCGTAACAACGTCGGCCTAGCTTGGCAATATTGGTCATGTGCTGAGCAAACGTGAAATATGTCACTCCCTCATCCATCCGCGGGGTGAGGTCATTCACTGAAAGGCCGCGTGGATAAGATGCATGGTTGATATTGCGTATCGCGTCCGACGCGTGGTCCCACTTGCTCTTGGGGATAGCAAACTCGTATGCGACGATAGCCTGGTGGGGGCAAGCTGCATTCGGGAAAGGGGGTCTATCAAACGGGCCAATCGCCTTGCCTTCCGCCACTCTCTCCTTCACCGCCCTCCATCTCTTCGCTTCCGCTTCGGCAATGCCTTGGCGAGAATAGTCCCTCAAGAACTCTCCCACCCCCCGATACCCCGTGGACTGAGCTGCACACGTATTGCGGAACCATTCCTTCTCTGCTTCGGAAAGCTTCGGGCAACCGTTTGCGAAAGCGACCAACGCCGGCAGCCTTAGCGTTGTCTTGTACGTGGCAAGCTCACCATCGAATGCCGGAAGCTTGATCTTGGGCCCTTGCCGAACCCGGTGTCGTCCCGGGAGAACAGCAAGCTCGATAATGTCACGCCCTCTGCCTCGTACTGCACGAAAGTCCGCTAGCAAAATCCTCGGCACCTCCGCAGGGGGAGGTATCCCATTGTCTTTCCCCTGCCCACCAACAGTGCGTCGTCCAGGGTGCACCCGCCCAGTCGCCGATGCTGCCCGGTGCTGCCGTAAGGATCACTACTCCGGCCTTGATAAAAGCGTCAACGTTGGCCCGGGTGGAGGCTTCTCCCCATGGGATCCACCAGAAAGGCAACCACGGGCTGCTGTCGGTGTCTGCGGGCGCATTCAAGCGGGCAACCGGCGGCGTGCACGCCGTTGGCACGTCGGTGAACGCTGCCGGCACTGCCAGACTGTCTGTAGCTTTTGAAATGAACACAAACTTGATTAAGGCTCCCATAGCCTCTTCTGCCTCTATTCTGACTCTGCGCCACACCCAAGACTCAAAAAGATTTTGAACATGCATGCAGGAATCGCCACTCCATCAAGGAGACGCCGTATCCTTTCATGATCCTTCTGAGCACTGACGTTTTGATGAGGTGGACTTCAGCAATGCCACGTAGCTTGTATTTGTCTAAGAGCAAGGCTCTGTCTGCTTCGTCATCTGCTAGCTGAACAAGCGCGTTGCGCAAACCTGCAGTTCCGGTTTCCTGTTGGGCCTCGTCCTCCTCTTCCAGCCGGTTCTTCAGTGTAGCTGTAGCCTTGCCTTGTTCGCCCTTGTGACGTTTGGCAGCTCGCAGCTCCTTGTTCTCCTCGCGCAACATATCCATCTCCTTGCTAGGTCGGCCTCACGTTGGAGCAGGGCAGCGTTGAAGGCATCGGCGTTCGAAGTGGCTGGTTTGTAGCTCGCCCCCGTCTCTACTTCAACGATGCCTTGCCACGCCACATGTCCTTCAACCAGGGCCGTTGCAATCGACTTCGCCTTGTCGCCCACTGTATTTCCCAGTGACTTGTACCCCGATGACGCCGCAAAGTGATCGCGGATCAGCACGTCCAGACTTGTCGCAGGGTACATGGCTTTGAGCGCGTCCGTCACTTGGATGATCTTGGCACCGTTGCCCAAAGAAGCAGCCGTCAGAATTTGCCTGATACGGCGTCATTGGTCTTGAAGTCAACGGATTTGCGCAGCGGTGTTCTCGTCTCGCGGTTTTCGCCTTGAACTCCGTAGATGCGTCGGGTCGTGGGGTCATCGTAGATGAACGTCCCCACCTTGACATCGGCCGGGTTCTCGACGCGCAGGAGATAGTCGTAGACTGTATGGTTGGCTTCTTTCTCCGGGAACGGAAACTTGACATTCCACTCGCCTTGAGAGCCACTCTTCGCTGTGACGGTGCCCACGGCTCGGACTCGCGATGCATATTTGTCGAACTTTTCCTTGCACCATTTCGCCTCCCAAACCGTGACGCACAGGACTGAGACAGTCTTTCCTTCCGCGACCTGCATAACACAAAACGAAATTCGAAACCGAGACGAATTGTGAATAAAAGATACTCAAAAACTTCGAAAGCAAGTCCCTAAACTTCAGAAAACACTAGTCTTCCAAATAAAGCTAGAAAAGGGAAAAACGAAGGGTAAATTGGAAAATAATAAAATTTAATGTAAAGGCATTAGAAAGCAGCGGCCTTAACGCAAATGAATTACAAGCAGTGCAAAAGAAACCGCCGCAGGAAAAATGAACAAACCGAAAACAGCTTAACCGAAGCCCGGCAGCCGGCTTTGACCGTTATTAATAAAGTTTAACAACGACAAACACGTGCAGTATTTATCCACATTGTCCGTTATGCTGATGACAGCTCTCAGGTCGGTGATGAAGGCAAGGGACTGCAATAAAAACACTTCTTGCTTTTTTTGGTTCCCCCGCCTTCCCTTTGGTTTGCAGAGTTGTTTGTTGCATCATTGGAAGCTGGCAAATGCATTGGCCTTGCAAAAAAAACTTCGTTCGCAGAATTGCTGGACGAATCCACGCCGTGTGCACCAGTGTTTTCCTCTGCTGGACCTCGAAAAAAAAGGCAAAACAAAAAATTAGAATCGTTTGCGATTTGTCAATTACACATTTAGCTACCTGTTTTCCAAGGAGCAGCAGCAGGTACTGCCTGAGGCTGGATATTTTCTGCCATAGTTACTGGCTCTCGAGTTGCTTTCGAAAAAGTGTGTGCAACGCCCACTGACCTCCCAAGAAAGTCAATTTGGGCGGTCCACAGTGATAACCGAAAAGACGCGCTCAGCCCCAAAACCGTTGCGCAATGGCTTTCGGTTTTTTTGGCAACATACGTAATTAGCGTGATTTTTGCACACAAGAAAACACTTCCCAAAATTGATTCGGCCTGCATTTTTGGGTTGGTTGCGCGGGACAGCACTTGTCAACCTTTTGCGTTGCCATGATGTGGTGAATGTGGTTCTTGTTGCCTTTGCTGTGTTGCCCTCGTACACACAAGCTATTTTTGTATTGATTTGTTGCTTCCGCAATGACACTTTTCCCATGCATTCATTTTTTTTTCACCACTTGGTGCCTTGATGTCAGACTCGCATGTCCAAAAGGCGCCTCCCAACATGGGAGGACCGCCGAGCGGAGAAGAAGAGATGGGAAGACAAGGTTTGTTGCGTTGCTTTTTTTTCAAAACTTGCCACTGTTTTTTTGAAATTGTACTTCATTTTTTGGGTTGGTGTTGCTGCTTGTAGGCGAGGGCAGCACTTGGCCTCGTGGAAGCATCGCCAACGGTTGCCTCGACTGGGAGTTCATTTGCCCAGCCATCTTCCCCCAACCTACCTGCCCCCCCTGCGCCTTCTTCACGCCTACTATCACAGCGAGAGTCAAAAGATAGTTGTGTAGTGTTAGATAGAGTGAGGGGAGACATTCAGGACGGCCTACACATATCTTTTCAGGCGGCAGCAAAGTCTAAAGTTAGAAGTCCAGAAAATCCTTCCTCCACCATCTCTGCCATAGATAAAATCCTAACGTCGTTAGGCAGTGAGGCAGGACAGCTTTTTGGGGATGTTGGGGCGGCATCGCCCATGTGTGAGTTAGCCAAGTGGGGCTTTGCTGTAGTATGTAGGGTAGTACAGGACATTCAAGGTCTGCCTACAGTGACTCCTAACACAGTGCCTGCTCATGTGCGTGCTTTGCTTGGAGAGGTACAGCAGCTGTTTAAGCTCAGTGAAATTTCGGAAAATTGGCTAGGTCTTAAAGAGGGGGGGCGGGTCTTGAGTTCGTTTACAGGTATGTCCTTTCAGACCACACCTCTTGACTATGATCCTATCGCGTTAGAGTTAGGTATGGACTCTTTTGGGCTCGAGTACTACCTTTCAAAATTTCACCCATCACATGATCGCCACATTCGGTCCGGTACGGAGTTCGTTGAGCGCGTCACGGTCAGTAAAGTCTACGACGAGTACGCCTCCTTCCCCATTTACTACAAGCAAATTCTGCCGGTAATTCGTTTCTTTGTTGGCTTGTACTCATGTATGGTTTTTGTTTTGTTTGTTTGTTTTTTTGTTTTTCTTTCTTTCTTTTTTTTTTCTTTCTTTCTTTCTTTCTCTTTCTTTTTCTTTTTTTTTTAAATTTTTTTTTAAATTTTTTTAATGCAGGCCATAGCTTCTGCCATTCGCAATGGAGGGATACCAGCATCAAGAGAAGCGCAAGTTGAAGCGAACGCAGTCGCAGTTGGAGGTAGCGTTTGAGGCCAGCGATACCGACGTCTGGAGGTGCGACAACTGCAGCTCCCCAACCTACCATGTCGAGAAGGCATCCTACACTGCAGGCCACGTCTGCAACCGTGGCTCCTCCGTTGTCCACTCCCGCCCCAGCTCTGTGGCCCCTCCGGTGGTATTCGACGTCAGCCCGAGGCTTGAGGACAAGCCGCAACGGCTTCAAAAAAATTTAGCAATTCTGCAGGAGGAGGAGGATACGAAGGCCGCTTTTTTTGAGTTCCAACTGGGGTGTGGTTCCATGCTGAAGAGGAGGCTAAGGGTAGGGCCAGGAGATTGTGGCTGCCAGGCGGGTCCGCTTATCGAGCCTGATAATCCCCAGGGTCTCTACAATCCCGACGAGCCGATGCAGCTGTGGGTTGCGCGTTGCGAGCATGGAGTGCGGTCTTTTTTTTTTTATTTTTTATTTTTTTTTTTTTTTTACCACGGAGTGCCAAGTATGTGGCCTCCCACTTTAAGCTACAAGTTCATGCCATGTTTGTTTCTTTTTTTAATCTTCTTATAAAAGCAAGCATGGCATGAAGTTGAAGCTAGGAGAAAGTTCTTGCGTTTTTACTGTTGAAAATAAGTAAATTATTAATATAGGACGCCAGCTTACAATAACAAGTCCCGAGCCGGGTTCAGCTTCACGGATCTTCGCTCCTTTTGGTCAAAAAATTTTGACAGTTCCTTTTCCACCCGCACTCCAAAATTAAAGAATTAATTCACCCTCCCCTCCGCCTACAGTGGACACGTTTACATAACCAATATTGGGTAGACGATAGGGCAACTAAAGTTTGGGGAAAGTTCCCGACTTGTCTGGAATATAAGGGTAAAATAGCTAGATTAGCTGAGGTGCAAGAGGCAGATGGAGTGAGAGAATTAAGTGAGGAGGAAGAAAAAGAGAAGAGAGTTTTGGAGAGAGAATATGTGTTGATGGTTACTGACTTTTCTAGAATGAGTGTTGGTGGTGGTAAAACAAAACACGTGAATGACAGCATAGCTGTTCTTTTTGACTGGTGACGCTAGGGGTGGGATACAAAAGAACTATGTTGACACAATGCCTCACAGAGATGAGACAGACGGTAAAAACGATTACTTTTTTTTTTCGCCAATGGCTGCATGATATTATGGAAAGAATCATCAAGCCGCTTGGGAAAACAAAAGTAATATTATGGTCTGATGGTGGAAGGAAACATTACAAGCAAAGATGTTCTCTTGCCGAGGCTAGCATTGTCCGGGCCAAGCATCCTTGGCTAGAATAGTTTTCTTGCAATTTCTGGCCATCTAATCATGGCAAAGGCCTTTGCGACTCTCATGCGGGGAAAATGGCTCAGATGGTGGCCTACATGGCATTCCATGAAGACTGGATTTGGGAAACTGCCAGGGACTTGGGCAGATTGATTGAATCAAAACTGTCCAATTCCAAGGAATTGTATTTCCAAGACACAATTTGTAGAGATTATAAATACTATCACAAGGTGCAACGTATTCCTGATCAGATTATTCTCTACAAATACCACCATTTTGATGCCACAGATACACCTGGTTTTTTGAAAAACAAAACCTTTCGAAATCAACCAGCTTTTGACTTTAAGTTTATAGCTGACAGAGCTCAGCTTACCGCTCAGCAGCTCTTGTTTAATACTAGAGGAGCTGGATCGAATGTCTGGTGGCCTCCAGAGCTCGGGCTACCACCAGCTGCTCCTCGTTCCCTTGCTCCACCACCACCAGCCCGCAGAGGCAGGATCAGATAGGATCGCAGACGACGTCGCAACTAGTTACTAGAGAGTCATTAAATATTTATATATTAATACTTTCAGAATCTTTGATTTCTAAGCTTCCGCACCGATTTT
>WBZZ01006585.1:105000-110820 GCA_019918135.1 Paulinella micropora | reverse complement strand
ATAAAATAATAATAATAATAATAATAATAATAATAATAATAATAGTGCTTCTCTGTCAATGGCTGATGCAAATCTGCACATGCCGTGAGGGGAGTACGAAGAATTGACGATAGGCTCTAATGACAGCCCCGCACGGGCAGTTCCAACACTTCCAGACGGACCGGTATGTTCAATGAAAATACTGGTGGCACCGACGGGAATCGAACTGGCGACAGGGCCCAGATGGTAGAACTTGACCACTGGGCTATCACGGTGTCCATAATAATAATAATAATAATAATAATAATAATAATAATAATAATAATAATAATAATAATAATAATAATAATCAATAATGAATAATAATAACAATGATAATAATAATAATAATAATAATATTATTATTATTATTATTATTATTATTATTATTATTATTATTATTATTATTATTATTATTATTATTATTATTATAGTATAGGCTTCCTCAGACTATAGCATCAGATCCAGATCCTGGACATGTGCCTCCATTGGGTCACCGGGGTCAGCCGATCCCAACGCATTGTCAGAACACCAAACAGACATAGCAGCAACAGCAACAGCAGGGGCAGATGGGGGCTGTGAAGTGCATGAAGAGCTAGATGCGAGGGTGTTAGCTGAAGAGAAGAACTCGGAGACACTACGCTGCGCTCCCGAACCCCTCTCTCTAGCCAGGACGTCCACACTGCGCGGACGGCCGCGCCGCGCAACATCAACGTCACTTGGGGGAGAGGGTGGGACAGAAGCTGATGGAACCTCAGTGAGGTCAATCACCTCCTCGCCCCCATCCTCCACCCCAAGCTCCTCCCTGTTACCCTCCCTAGCAGACCAACACTCAGACACATATGATTCAAACAACACATCCAACTTTGGAGGGGGACGCAACGCTGTAACCCCTAACAACGCAGCAAGCCTAAAGTTACTGCGGAAGCGCGACTTCCCCTGAAAAAGCTTACAAAACAATCGTGATTGATCCACAGGCGACATATCATCCCAACCCTGCCGCACAGAGCCCTCCCGCTCCCGCCCAAGCAACATATCCTCCACCACAACCTCACCGCCTACGACCTCACCACCCTCCTCACTCCCTCCATCCCCCTCAGCAGCCCCCACAGCCATGCCACCGAGCCTCTGCATACTCACCAACAGCTGCTTACGACTCGCCTCATGCATGGGGCAATCCCATAAGAAGTGCGCAAGGGACTCATTGACATCATCATGACAACAGAAGCAGCGAGGGGACATGCCACTGACCAACTTGCTGCGGTACAACCGAAGGCGGTTGTTGCAGCTGAGCAACCTTCTCCGAAGCAGATTATAATGCGCATCATCAAGGGCTACCCATCTTGGGAACTCCTTAGTTCCAAAGACTTGTCTTAGGATGACTCGCAGGCCATCAGTAAGATCGCTGCCTGCCTCTCGCTTGTCCCACATCAGTTGCTGCACCATCTTGACGTCCTGCTGAAGGGCCCACTTGTCCACAGTCGAACACCAACCCTCGAGGTCCTTCTCTGAGCTATTTAGGAGCTCCTGAAGCCCTTGTTGTAGATCCATTGAGTCCCTGATAGCGCCTTCGGCCTCCGCAGTCCAGTCGGATTTGACTTGAGATGCGATGACAGGAAATCGCTTCTCCGGTAGAACACGCAGCCGTCCATAGAACTTCAGTTGCGCCGCCCGCCGCAAACGCTCCGCACTCAAAGAGCGCGCCAGAAAGAGTGTAATCCACTTGCTTGTCTTAGGGCTGATGCCGAGAATCATCCTCATGAGGCGCAGCATTGCTGCCTCCAGCTTGGTGAGCTGCGATACGGGGGCACGCCAGACATCGAAGGCGTACTTCAGCTTGGCCCCCACAAGTTGATTCCAGCACATGAGACGATACCTAGCTTGTATCTCACCTGCACACCACAAAGAGTACCAACCTGCGGTGGCGACTTCAGTGACACGCGTAGCCCGCAGGGCCTGCTCCTTCCACTTCAGGTCGTCGGTGATAACCACTCCCAGGTACTTGTACTGACTGGTGACACAAAGCTTCTGGCCGCGAAACAACACCACGGGCTCACCTCGCTCCCTGATACTTGGTCGTTTCGCCTTGCTCGACGTGTAAATGGGCATGATTTCCGTCTTGCCGGGCTTCAAGTTGACTTCCAGCCGGTAATCTTCCGCGAACTTGGCCACAACATTGATCATCTTCTGGAGCTCGGTGCGACTGTGAGCGATGAGGGCCACGTCGTCCGCGTATAGAAGTGCCTTGATGTCGTTCAGCCGCTTCACATCCGTGATCTTGAGGGCACTCGCCAGCCGATCACACAGCTCATCCATAAAGACGTTGAAGAGTGTGGGAGAGAGAAGGGACCCCTGTTGGACGCCTACACCCTCCAGTACTTCGGGGGTGAGTGCTCCATCAACTAGCACTTGCGACGAAGTCTGCTCGTAGCACCTGCGTAGCGTGCGCCAGAACTTGCCCCTTACACCCAGCTTCCAGAGCCTCTCAAATAGGCCATCTCTCCAAACAGACGGGAAAGCCTTGCGTAGATCGACGAACAGGACATACGACTCCCGCTTCTGCAGCTGACGCCCCTTCAACCTCTGCCAAAGGGTAAAGACCTGATCCGTAGTGCGACGCCCCGGGCGGAAGCCTCCCTGCTCTGGACGTAGCTTATCCGGGCCATCCACGAAGAGCGTTAGACGAGTAGCTAATAAGGACAGATACAGCTTACCAAGGCAACTAATAATCGAGATATCCCTCCAGTTGTCAGGATCCGTAGGATCCCCACCCTTGGGGATATTGACGATGATTCCCTTGCCCCAAGCTTTTGGAGTCCTCTCGGCTTCTCGAATCCAGTTGAAGTACTGCGTTAAGTAGCCATTGATGTAGACGCCGCCATACTTGAGCATCTCGTTCTTCACTTTGTCCTCGCCACAAGCTTTGTGGTTACTCAGGGCACGTTGCCTTGCAGGACCTCCTCTTGCGTGAACGGCTTGTCCAGCTCTTCGCAAGTGTCTTCACCTACTTCGTGCTCCTTCATAGCCCGGGCCACCTCATCTCTGAAGCGATCGTTCCAGTGGAACTGCCGCTTAGCTTCGGCTTCCTCCCACTCCAGCGAGCCTGCTTCTGCACAGCACTCCACCACAACAGCTGCACTTGCCGGATTTTCCCGTGGCTTCACCGAATTTTTCCGAAATTCCTCCCACCGAGCGACCTTTTCCGGCAGCGTACACGCCAGTGAGCCATCCTCCCTTTGCACCGGCGCGGAGACCTTCGTTCTGCGTGCCCCGCCAAGCCGCTTCGTGAGTAGCGAAAAGCGCTTTGAGGATTGCTCGCGTTGACATTTGACCGCTTCTTCCTGCACTTGCTTGAAGGAGGCGGACTTCTTGGCCCGAGTTGCCTTCCGACTTTGCTTGTGGAGCCGTAGCCAATTCAGACGGGCTTCCGCATTCGATTCATCCCTCCTGTATGCTGCGTAGGCCTCCCGGCGCTGTTGAATGAGCTCCTTTAGCTCCCCGTCGAACCAATTGTTGGTGAAACGGGGTCGTATACATCTGGAGCCAAGGACCCGGTGCGCCGCCATTCGGAAGGACTGCGCCACTCGCTCGGTGACGTCATCTACCACCCGTTGGCTGTCGGCACCACCCGATAGGTCAAGCTCAGGCAGCTGATGCACTCCAAGCTTCTGTAGGCAATGCTGGAATACGTCATCAAACTTGTCGCGTAGATAATCCAGCGCTTGCTTCGCAGCTTGATCATTACCCGACACCAGCACCAATAAGCTTATCAACACGAAAGGACCTGTAAGGTTTCGCAGCCCGCTTTGGCCGGCGCTGGCCGCTCCACGTCAGTTCGGCCCATACTGCCTTGTGGTCCGTATCAAGATCATCTTCGCATACTCCGAACTTTGCTCCAGATGCCAAGCCAGGCGACGCGCAGATGTAATCGAGGAGGTGCTTGCCTGTGCCCATGCCGCGCTGCTCACGCCGGGACCACCAGTAGGACCCTTCCACTGGGCACGAGAAGCCGCTCAGATTTCGCAGGCCCGTAGCGACGAGGACAGCCGCGAGTCTCTTGCCGTTCTCCGAACGTACCGGTGCTCCCTTATCATCGACCTCCCCGTGCTGACTGACGATGCCCTCCTCTTTTCGGCTGCATGCCGGCCCGAGCTTCGCGTTGGCATCCGCCACCGTGACCACAAGACCTTTGGCTCCAAAAAAAGCTATAGCTGCCTGCCAGGCCGCATACGCCTCTGACGACTCTTCTTCCTGCGTTTCCTGGGGAAAGTAGCCGTTGCCCACATAGATATCCTGAGCGCCGGTAACACCCGAGGCGATACGCAGCCACATTTGCTGCCGGTGGTCGACGGGGGCTGACACCAGGTTGCAATACGGACCAAGGAAGTTAGCCACCGCGAATAAAACCCCACCCTTGCAGCGATTTTTCTCGCTGACCTCCGCAGGTTTTCCAAAAATCCGGAATCCATCCAGGCTGCATTTGGAAAGTTGCTTCTTGCCCATGCGGTGCTCCTGAGCCCCGATGACTAGCCAGCCCTCGTGCTTGTAGAATGATGCCCATTCCGCCGTGCCTACGTTGTCGTATCCCGTTTTACCCTGCCAGTTGTGACTCGCGACGAGTAGCTTGAAGCCGGTATCGAACTGCTTGGAGCGGTGCTTCTTGGCTCGTTTCCGGACCCGACGGCCGCGCTTGGCTTCCGCCCTCGTGCTGCTCCCCTCTGCAGGTGCTTGCGCAGGTTGGTCCTCCACTGCACTGGCCGCCGAATGCAGGGGCACCACATGCACATCAGCACACTCAGACACACACTTAGGTGCATCGGCAGCCAATTCCGAAGACACCACCTGCACATCATCGACACATTCTTCATGCAGAGGCAAGACGCGATATCCCGTCGCAGCTTCCTCCTTCCGGACCGCCGCTTCCCCACGCAGATGGATGCGAATAAGCCTTCGGACACGTTCCCTGTCCCTGAACCTGCGCCCAAGGGCCACATTGACCCCTCTGCCGAAGAATGTGAGATGTTAGAGTTGCTGCAACGCCGTCTGCCTGCTGTCATCGTCCTCGTAGACCAGCTCCAGGTGACGAGACATTCGCTGGCCTTGCCACTCCATTACCGGGACCACCAGACCAAGACCGCTCATTTTGGAGGCGATCTCCTGTAGATTGGCGCGTTCTGAGAGCCTCCAGACAATCAGATTACGCCCGTCCTTGTCGTACCGATCTACCCGCCGGTACCGTCGAGGCGGCGGTGCCATCTGCCATATAGCGCCGCTCGCCTTATGTTGAAGCGCCGACCCGTGTGCCAGGTTTGGGGAGGAAGGATGAGGCGCAGCTAAGATAGCCTCTCCACGTGGTTCAGGAATTCCGTCATATACGCGAGCCCTCATCCTCCCATCCTGGGACATCGGGCCAGAGCCCGTCGAAGAGGCATTCCCACGGGGATTGTCCAGGTCTTCGGCGATCTACCTTGTCCCATAAGGGCCACAGTGGTAGCTCCGTGCTTCGCGTATTTGTAATCCATTGAGAGTAGTAGACGGCCAATGTCGCTGGCCATCACCGCCGCGCCTCTTTACGCCGAGGAAAGCGCCCGTCCATGCAAATAGCATCGGCGGTATCTGCAACACACACTACACGCATTTCCGCCGGTGTCACTGGACGCTGCCGCGTCGCTTCGTGCCCTTCGGCGCCCGCCAGCACCCCCAGCGTCGCCAGAACCTGCCTCACGCACTACACACACTCTCCATCGCATCGCCAACGCCTCTACTCTCATGCCTTATGGACTTTCAGCTGCTCCTAACAAT
>WBZZ01006585.1:82500-92500 GCA_019918135.1 Paulinella micropora | reverse complement strand
ACATACATACATACATACATGCATGCATGCATTCATATATACATATATACATACATGCATACATACATACATACATACATACATACATGCATGCATGCATGGATGCATACATACATACATACATACATACATACGTACATACATACATACATACATACATACATACATACATACATGCATGCATGCATGCATGCATACATACATACATACATACATACATACATACATACATACATGCGTACGTACGAGGTCGGTGCGTGCTCGGTGTGTGTTGACGTACTGCGTGTAGACTTTGAACGACTCGGCCCTGCGGGAAAACACAACGGCCACCGACTCACCTGACTACACCGTAGATAGGCAGGTAGGTAGGTAGGAAGGAAGGTAGGTAGGTGAGTAGATAGGTAGGTAGGTAGGTAGGTAGGTAGGTAGGTAGGTAGGTAGGTAGATAGATAGGTAGGTAGGTAGGTAGATAGATAGATAGATAGATAGATAGATAGATAGATAGATAGATAGATAGATAGATAGATAGATAGATAGATAGATAGATAGATAGATAGATAGATAGATAGATATGTTTGGTCTATCAGCTCTGCATATCCGAAGACATAGGCATCCATTCCACCCCGCCGCCAATCAGCGACTGGGTAGCGGGCTGGGAATGGGCACTAGGCCCCGGATTTGTGCAGTCTGAAGGTTCTACGACCCTCCCTGACTAGAGGGCCGTAGAACAACCCAGACACGTGTCCGTGATCACGTGCCCCGCCAAGGCTCGGGCCCGAGGGGTACACCAACCCTCGAGCTTCATCCAAGGCGACCACTTTCGCGGCGGCCGGACTATACCTTAAGATCTCCCTGCTTATGTGCCTACCCGCACACAGGAAGATCCCACTCCCGTCTAGTCCCTGAACCTTTCCCATTTGTCAGGACACCACTGGGTAGTGGCGACGGAGGACTACCGGGCCAGCTGCAGCGGTGACATAAGTGGGCCGACGTCGAGAGTAGTGACTATTTGCCATATCCACTGGTCACTAAACTCACGTCGGAACACCAAGTCAGTCCAAGGCAGCCAATCAGAGGTAGTCGTACCGAGTAGGAGCCATGCGCGGGGTTGGCCTGACAAGAAGGGACTTGGCTGCGGGTTACCCATTATTCCCTGCGTGGCCATATCCTTCGAGTTTTTACCATCCGACGAGCGTTACCTCGCCTGCTGCACCTTGCGGTTTCCCGCAGGCCGCGGTATCGAAGGCTCTTAGGGCTTTCCCGAACAGTTTGAGAGTGTATCGAGGGCCGATGAAGGGTAGTCATCAGCCCTGGCCAGTCACGCTGCACCAGCTGCGACTGCAAAAACAGCTGGTGAAGGGCTGAAGGAGATAGATAGATCGACCCCCAGGCTGTAGGTGCCAGTGGGTCGAGTCCAACTCCGGGATGCAGTTTACCGTCATGCCCAGGACAGATAGATAGATAGATAGATAGATAGATAGATAGATAGATAGATAGATAGATAGATAGATAGATAGATAGATAGATAGATAGATAGATAGATAGATAGATAGATAGATAGATAGACCTGGAGCTCTTTGAGCAGGGTGTGGTGCAGTGTGCCTAGCGTGTCTAGCAGCGTGCCCAACTCAGCTAGCTCGGCTGTGGACGCGCTGTGTCCCTGAAGAACGAGAGAGAGAGAGCGAGAGAGAGAGAGAGAGAGAGAGAGAGAGAGAGAGAGAGAGAGAGAGAGAGAGAGAGAAAATGTGTTTTTGAACAGCAACCCTCTGGCTTTACATACATACATACATACATACATATATACATACATATATTAGAACAGGCGATATACATACATGCATACATACATACATACATACATACATACATACATACATACATACACACCTGCACTTGTCTTGCGCGTTGCTGCAGCAGTGCGATCTCTGTTCATACATACATACATACATACATACATACATACACAACAGCTATCTATCTATCTATCTATCTATCTATCTATCTATCATACATACATACATACATACATACATACATACACACGTACCTGCCCGTAGTCTGTCTAGTTTGTGCGTGTACTGGCCTTCTGTCAACAACAGCTATCTATCTGTCTATCTATCTATCTATCTATCTATCTATCTATCTATCTATCAGTGGAATGGATGCCTATGTCTTCGGATATGCAGAGCTGATAGACCAAAAAAATCTATTATCTATCTATCTATCTATCCATACATACATTTATACATACACACAAACCTGCCCGTAGTCTGTCTAGTTCGTGCGTGTACTGGCCTTCTGTCAACAACAGCTGCTCCAACGCCTGTACATCATAATAGTAATACTAGTAATTATGATGATAGTAACGATAATCATAATAGTAATAATGTAGTAATAATAGCAATAATAGTAATAATAATAATAATAATAATAATAATAATAATAATAATAATAATAATAATACTATATCTGAGGCGTACTGATGCAGCTAATGGCATATCCTCAACGGACATAAGCCTCCAATACCCTTGTTCGAGGTCCTCCACCCCCCCGTGTCAGTCTCTCGCCTGATGATCGGGGCCACCGATGGAGCTCCTAAGGGCAAGACTGCACTAAGCCGAGGTTATTCCGCAGTCCCAGCAACCTCTTGCAAGACGTCACCGAATGTGCAAGTGCATACACCAAGCGCGGTTGCTAGAGCTGCCTCGAAACCCCACCCATAACAATCTGGTGTCTGCTGGGTCCTGGGCTATCAACCAGCATATGCGGAGTTTAAGATCTTTTACGCGCGCAACGACCCTCCTCCCCAGCATCTACCACCAAAGGGTTATGAGTTGGCGTCACAGCTTAACGCCTTGAGGCCATTGGGCTGGAACTCTGTTTAGCAAGTGTGACTAGGTTTTTTCATCGGGATTTCCCTCAAATATGTCACAGTCAACACTCCAAGGCAGATTTACTATATCTAAGGCGTACTGATGCAGCTAATGGCATATCCTCAACGGACATAAGCCTCCAATACCCTTGTTCGAGGTCCTCCACCCCCCCGTGTCAGTCTCTCGCCTGATGATCGGGGCCACCGATGGAGCTCCTAAGGGCAAGACTGCACTAAGCCGAGGTTATTCCGCAGTCCCAGCAACCTCTTGCAAGACGTCACCGAATGTGCAAGTGCATACACCAAGCGCGGTTGCTAGAGCTGCCTCGAAACCCCACCCATAACAATCTGGTGTCTGCTGGGTCCTGGGCTATCAACCAGCATATGCGGAGTTTAAGATCTTTTACGCGCGCAACGACCCTCCTCCCCAGCATCTACCACCAAAGGGTTATGAGTTGGCGTCACAGCTTAACGCCTTGAGGCCATTGGGCTGGAACTCTGTTTAGCAAGTGTGACTAGGTTTTTTCATCGGGATTTCCCTCAAATATGTCACAGTCAACACTCCAAAATAGTGATAATAATAATAATAATAACACTAACAATAGTCTGTGTAGCTGGTGCGTGTACTGGCCTTCTGTCAACAACAGCTGCTCCAACGCCTGCATACATCATAGCCCACAGCGTAGAGGATTATAAAAATAATAACAACACTGTTATTATTATTATTATTATTATTATTATTATTATTATTATTATTATTATTATTATTACGGGGAGGTCGATGAAAAGGGAGCACCGGTACGTTCGGAGAACGGCAAGAGACTCGCGGCTGTCCTCGTCGCTACGGGCCTGCGAAAGCACTACGGGCCTGCGAAAGCACCTGCAGTGGGGGACCAACCTGCGCAAGCACCTGCAGAGGGGGGCAGCACGAGGGCGGAAGCCAAGCGCGGCCGTCGGGTCCGGAAACGAGCCAAGAAGCACCGCTCCAAGCAGTTCGATACCGGCTTCAAGCTACTCGTCGCGAGTCACAACTGGCAGGGTAAAACGGGATACGACAACGTAGGCACAGCGGAATGGGCATCATTCTACAAGCACGAGGGCTGGCTAGTCATCGGGGCTCAGGAGCACCGCATGGGCAAGAAGCAACTTTCCAAATGCAGCCTGGATGGATTCCGGATTTTTGGAAAACCTGCGGAGGTCAGCGAGAAAAATCGCTGCAAGGGTGGGGTTCTATTCGCGGTGGCTAACTTCCTTGGTCCGTATTGCAACCTGGTGTCAGCCCCCGTCGACCACCGGCAGCAAATGTGGCTGCGTATCGCCTCGGGTGTTACCGGCGCTCAGGATATCTATGTGGGCAACGGCTACTTTCCCCAGGAAACGCAGGAAGAAGAGTCGTCAGAGGCGTATGCGGCCTGGCAGGCAGCTATAGCTTTTTTTGGAGCCAAAGGTCTTGTGGTCACGGTGGCGGATGCCAACGCGAAGCTCGGGCCGGCATGCAGCCGAAAAGAGGAGGGCATCGTCGGTCAGCACGGGGAGGTCGATGATAAGGGAGCACCGGTACGTTCGGAGAACGGCAAGAGACTCGCGGCTGTCCTCGTCGCTACGGGCCTGCGAAATCTGAGCGGCTTCTCGTGCCCAGTGGAAGGGTCCTACTGGTGGTCCCGGCGTGAGCAGCGCGGCATGGGCACAGGCAAGCACCTCCTCGATTACATCTGCGCGTCGCCTGGCTTGGCATCTGGAGCAAAGTTCGGAGTATGCGAAGATGATCTTGATACGGACCACAAGGCAGTATGGGCCGAACTGACGTGGAGCGGCCAGCGCCGACCAAAGCGGGCTGCGAAACCTTACAGGTCCTTTCGTGTTGATAAGCTTATTGGTGCTGGTGTCGGGTAATGATCAAGCTGCGAAGCAAGCGCTGGATTATCTACGCGACAAGTTCGATGACGTATTCCAGCATTGCCTACAGAAGCTTGGAGTGCATCAGCTGCCTGAGCTTGACCTTCGGGTGGTGCCGACAGCCAACGGGTGGTAGATGACGTCACCGAGCAAGTGGCGCAGTCCTTCCGAATGGCGGCGCACCGGGTCCTTGGCTCCAGATGTATACGACCCCGTTTCACCAACAATTGGTTCGACGGGGAGCTAAAGGATCTCATTCAACAGCGCCGGGAGGCCTACGCAGCATACAGGAGGGATGAATCGAATGCGGAAGCCCGTCTGAATTGGCTACGGCTCCACAAGCAAATTCGGAAGGCAACTCGGGCCAAGAAGTCCGCCTCCTTCAAGCAAGTGCAGGAAGAAGCGGTCAAATGTCAACGCGAGCAATCCTCAAAGCGCTTTTGGCTACTCACGAAGCGGCTTGGCGGGGCACGCAGAACGAAGGTCTCCGCGCCGGTGCAAAGGGAGGATGGCTGTGTACGCTGCCGGAAAAGGTCGCTCGGTGGGAGGAATTTCGGAAAAATTCGGTGAAGCCACGGGAAAATCCGGCAAGTGCAGCTGTTGTGGTGGAGTGCTGTGCAGAAGCAGGCTCGCTGGAGTGGGAGGAAGCCGAAGCTAAGCGGCAGTTCCACTGGAACGATCGCTTCAGAGATGAGGTGGCCCGGGCTATGAAGGAGCACGAAGTAGGTGAAGACACTTGCGAAGAGCTGGACAAGCCGTTCACGCAAGAGGAGGTCCTGCAAGGCAACGTGCCCTGAGTAACCACAAAGCTTGTGGCGAGGACAAAGTGAAGAACGAGATGCTCAAGTATGGCGGCGTCTACATCAATGGCTACTTAACGCAGTACTTCAACTGGATTCGAGAAGCCGAGAGGACTCCAAAAGCTTGGGGCAAGGGAATCATCGTCAATATCCCCAAGGGTGGGGATCCTACGGATCCTGACAACTGGAGGGATATCTCGATTATTAGTTGCCTTGGTAAGCTGTATCTGTCCTTATTAGCTACTCGTCTAACGCTCTTCGTGGATGGCCCGGATAAGCTACGTCCAGAGCAGGGAGGCTTCCGCCCGGGGCGTCGCACTACGGATCAGGTCTTTACCCTTTGGCAGAGGTTGAAGGGGCGTCAGCTGCAGAAGCGGGAGTCGTATGTCCTGTTCGTCGATCTACGCAAGGCTTTCCCGTCTGTTTGGAGAGATGGCCTATTTGAGAGGCTCTGGAAGCTGGGTGTAAGGGGCAAGTTCTGGCGCACGCTACGCAGGTGCTACGAGCAGACTTCGTCGCAAGTGCTAGTTGATGGAGCACTCACCCCCGAAGTACTGGAGGGTGTAGGCGTCCAACAGGGGTCCCTTCTCTCTCCCACACTCTTCAACGTCTTTATGGATGAGCTGTGTGATCGGCTGGCGAGTGCCCTCAAGATCACGGATGTGAAGCGGCTGAACGACATCAAGGCACTTCTATACGCGGACGACGTGGCCCTCATCGCTCACAGTCGCACCGAGCTCCAGAAGATGATCAATGTTGTGGCCAAGTTCGCGGAAGATTACCGGCTGGAAGTCAACTTGAAGCCCGGCAAGACGGAAATCATGCCCATTTACACGTCGAGCAAGGCGAAACGACCAAGTATCAGGGAGCGAGGTGAGCCCGTGGTGTTGTTTCGCGGCCAGAAGCTTTGTGTCACCAGTCAGTACAAGTACCTGGGAGTGGTTATCACCGACGACCTGAAGTGGAAGGAGCAGGCCCTGCGGGCTACGCGTGTCACTGAAGTCGCCACCGCAGGTTGGTACTCTTTGTGGTGTGCAGGTGAGATACAAGCTAGGTATCGTCTCATGTGCTGGAATCAACTTGTGGGGGCCAAGCTGAAGTACGCCTTCGATGTCTGGCGTGCCCCCGTATCGCAGCTCACCAAGCTGGAGGCAGCAATGCTGCGCCTCATGAGGATGATTCTCGGCATCAGCCCTAAGACAAGCAAGTGGATTACACTCTTTCTGGCGCGCTCTTTGAGTGCGGAGCGTTTGCGGCGGGCGGCGCAACTGAAGTTCTATGGACGGCTGCGTGTTCTACCGGAGAAGCGATTTCCTGTCATCGCATCTCAAGTCAAATCCGACTGGACTGCGGAGGCCGAAGGCGCTATCAGGGACTCAATGGATCTACAACAAGGGCTTCAGGAGCTCCTAAATAGCTCAGAGAAGGACCTCGAGGGTTGGTGTTCGACTGTGGACAAGTGGGCCCTTCAGCAGGACGTCAAGATGGTGCAGCAACTGATGTGGGACAAGCGAGAGGCAGGCAGCGATCTTACTGATGGCCTGCGAGTCATCCTAAGACAAGTCTTTGGAACTAAGGAGTTCCCAAGATGGGTAGCCCTTGATGATGCGCATTATAATCTGCTTCGGAGAAGGTTGCTCAGCTGCAACAACCGCCTTCGGTTGTACCGCAGCAAGTTGGTCAGTGGCATGTCCCCTCGCTGCTTCTGTTGTCATGATGATGTCAATGAGTCCCTTGCGCACTTCTTATGGGATTGCCCCATGCATGAGGCGAGTCGTAAGCAGCTGTTGGTGAGTATGCAGAGGCTCGGTGGCATGGCTGTGGGGGGTGCTGAGGGGGATGGAGGGAGTGAGGAGGGTGGTGAGGTCGTAGGCGGTGAGGTTGTGGTGGAGGATATGTTGCTTGGGCGGGAGCGGGAGGGCTCTGTGCGGCAGGGTTGGGATGATATGTCGCCTGTGGATCAATCACGATTGTTTTGTAAGCTTTTTCAGGGGAAGTCGCGCTTCCGCAGTAACTTTAGGCTTGCTGCGTTGTTAGGGGTTACAGCGTTGCGTCCCCCTCCAAAGTTGGATGTGTTGTTTGAATCATATGTGTCTGAGTGTTGGTCTGCTAGGGAGGGTAACAGGGAGGAGCTTGGGGTGGAGGATGGGGGCGAGGAGGTGATTGACCTCACTGAGGTTCCATCAGCTTCTGTCCCACCCTCTCCCCCAAGTGACGTTGATGTTGCGCGGCGCGGCCGTCCGCGCAGTGTGGACGTCCTGGCTAGAGAGAGGGGTTCGGGAGCGCAGCGTAGTGTCTCCGAGTTCTTCTCTTCAGCTAACACCCTCGCATCTAGCTCTTCATGCACTTCACAGCCCCCATCTGCCCCTGCTGTTGCTGTTGCTGCTATGTCTGTTTGGTGTTCTGACAATGCGTTGGGATCGGCTGACCCCGGTGACCCAATGGAGGCACATGTCCAGGATCTGGATCTGATGCTATAGTCTGAGGAAGCCTATTATTATTATTATTATTATTATTATTATTATTATCATTATTATTATTATTATTATTATTATTATTATTATTATTACTATTATTATTTTATTATTATTAGTAGTAGTAGTAGTAGTAGTAGTAGTAGTAGTAGTAGTAGTAGTAGTAGCAGTAGTAGCAGTAGTAGTAGTAGTAGTAGTAGTAGTAGTAGTAGTAGTAGTAGTAGTAGTAGTAGTAGTAGCTACTACTACTACTACTACTACTAGTAGTAGTAGTAGTAGTAGTAGTAGCAGCAGCAGCAGTAGTAGTAATCTTATTGTCAGCAGCAGCTGCTCCACCGCCTGCAGCACATAGCCCATACACTAGACGCTAGAGCTAAAAGGCAAATACCAGTATTTGCGTTCATTAGAAGGAAATTTGCAGAAAATGAACGCAAATACCGCTAAAAAGCTGCTAAGACAAAATGAACGCAAACACTGCTAAAAATCTGCAAAGACAAAATGAACGGAAACACCGCCAAAAATCTGCAAAGACCTGCCGTCTCATCAGTATAAAAGTAACGCAAACGCGGCGTATTTGCCGCAAAATGAACGCAAAATACCGATAAAATTCTGCAAAGACCTGCCGTCGTGTCACCAGTATAAAAATTAAGGCAATACCGCCCCAAAAAAAAGCCGCAAATTCCCGGGAAAAACGCAAACACCTACCGTCTCAAGCATATATTATACATATGTATATTATATATATATATATTATAAATATATATATATATATATAGGGGTGTTGGAAAGTTTTGCATCATACATCAACCCAGTCTTTCCCTGAGCTAGGGCTGCGGCCTGTAGCCCAGATTATATGCACAGCAAGTACAGCATCCACAGATGTGTGTCCCTCAACCGCACTTGCCCACTCGCTTTCCCTGGCGAGAGTTTGAAAAAGTTAGAAAAGTCTCAAAAATCGGATCTGACATGGGCCCGATTTTGGACACTTGTTCAAATTTGCTAAATTCTCTCCAGCAAGAGCGAGTGGGGAGGTGTGGTTGATGGACACACATTTGTGGGTGTTATACTTGCTGTACATATCAGCAGCGCGAAAGGCTATAGTACTTTCCAAGGGAAAGATAAGGTGAAAGTATATATGTATCCCAGCATCACAGGATGTTTCGACAAACGACCGCCCTCAGGATCTTTCCCTGAGCAAGCGCTGCAACACAAGCGCAGCTAATATGCACAGCACGCATAACGCCCACAGATATGTGCCCCGCAACGATACCCTCCCACTCGCTTTGCCTGGCGAGAATTTAGAAAAGTTCAAAAGGGTCCAAAATCGGTACAAAGGACCACCGTCGAGACCAGGTTATCTTTCCCTGCAACATGTAGCGCAGATTATAAGCACAACACGCATAACGCCCATAGATATGTGTCGCGCAACCATACCACTCTACTTGCTCTCCCTGGCAAGATTTTGGAAAAGTTTGAAAATGTCCCAAAGCGGTCAGACAAAAGACCATCCTCAGGACCAGGCCAAGTTCACCCCAAGTCTGCCAATCTGAATTCGATCGAACACGTATGGGCATGCATAGCTATGGAGCTGAGTGTCAACCGCCCAACGACCATGCCTGCATTGAAGCGCCGACTGCGCCCGATCTGGCAAGAGGTGGGCGTGAAGATGATGGAGACGATGGCGACCGGGATGAGACAAAGGCTGCGCACTGTCATCAACACTGGAGGACTCTCAGAATGGACTGACTAGCTGCATCCTGTGGAAGCTCACGACCTCAGCACCCCAACACTGCAGCGGAAATATAGCTTTGCTCGAGGCGTACAATAAGGAAGTAATTATAAGTAAAATCCTACAGCCCCAAAATGGCCTTTGTCAGATCCGATTTTTAAGACTTTTCTAACTTTTTCAAACTCTCGCCAGGGAAAGCGAGTGGGCAGGTGCGGTTGAGGGACACACA
>WBZZ01006585.1:60000-70000 GCA_019918135.1 Paulinella micropora | reverse complement strand
CTATCTATATATCTATCTATCTATCTATCTATCTATCTATCTATCTATCTATCTTGAGGTGTCACTGACCCTCCCTTGGGCTTGGTTTTTTGAAATGGGTGCCATCTGTCGACAGACAGAGAATTAGGGGATGGTGTGGGTGTGCTGGGCCCGTGGTGGGGTGCCTTATGTGTGCCTAGCCATACGCCTAGAAGTCACATGCCGAAATAGCGACGGGAAGCACAATCCTGTTCCCTCAGGGTGCCCTTTCTCGCTTGTTGAGCCCGGAATAAAACCCACAGTGCTCTGTCGGTTTATACTAGACTGTCGAACAGTCTCGAAACTCCATCTGCTTACTGGGTCCTCTGTAATGGAGGTGGGAGCTCGTTCTGCAAGGGGCGCTTATGGAACGAGCCCTGGCCCCGCCTGGTACTAGGGAGATTTGGTATCGCCTGTATCAGTCCCTTCCGTGCAAACATCACGGCTTAGCTGGGCATCGGGTTAATACTTTGCCCACAGACTTCCTTGGTTGACGAAATCAGAAGCTCCTTTTTTCTGACATTAGTCGATATCTCATCTATCTATCTATCTATCTATCTATCTATATCTATCTATCTATCTAGCTTATATATCTATCTATCTATCTATCTATCTATCTATCTATCTATCTATCTACGCGGCTTCAGACTCAGACCACCCACAGACTCGTACGATACCTATCTATCTATCTATTCATCTATCTATCTACTTAGTACCTACCTATCTATCTATCTATCTATCTATCTATCTATCTATCTACCTATCTATCTATCGATCTATCTATATACTCTCTCTTTATCTCTTTCTCTCTCTCTCTCTCATTTCCTACGAGCTGAGAACACTCACCAACTCCATGGCGCTTCACATACATACATACATACATACATACATACATACATACATATTCATACATACATACATACATACATGCATACATACACACATACCTTGCCAGTCTCATAGCTCAAGTTCGTCTTCCCTTCCGAGCTGCGAGCAGCCTCAGTCCATCTCAAGCAACATGAATGTCCAGTCTGCTAATGACTTGAAGGAGGCGAGGCATGCCGATGCGACTACTGCCGCCGCCACAGACAAGCTCGAGTCGCTTCACAGACATTCTAACCAGAAATCTGCAAGCGCTCCTCCAGTGCGAGGCCAGGAGAAAAGCAGGAAAGAGGCCAAAAGCAACAAACAGGAAACACGCGGACACAACCAACCAGCAGCCGGTCTATCTATCTAACTATCTAAGTATCTAACTAACTATCTATCTATCTATCTATCTATCTATCTATCTATCTATCTATCTGCGCAGAAAAGATCATGAAACAGGAACTGCGCGCCAAAAAGAGCAAGAGTACCCAGCAGGAACAGAGCAACAAGCAGGAAAAGTGTGCTCAGCAACAAAAGTCTGCTACTGCAACCCTGCCGACACATCCGTGTGAATGGTCTCTCCGCAATTCAAAATGATCATCTCATGTTCATAGATATGCAGAAGCAGGATTTGCCATGATTATTTGTTCAGGTTTGAGTTAGGTATTCGTTGGTGAGATCCAAGTCTTTGAGCTGCTCATTTACCATGAGATCCAAGTCTTTGAGCTGCTGATTTACAATGAGATCCAAGTCTTTGAGCTGCTGATTTACCACCCACCCCCCCACCTACCCCCCCCCCATCTTGTGTGATGTTGTTGTCACTGTTGTTGTCACTGTTGTTGTCACTGTTGTTGTCACTGTTGTCGTTGTTGTTGTTGATGATGATGATGATGTGTGTTGTCACTGTTGTTGTCACTGTTGTTGATGTTATTGATGATGTTTGATGATGATGATGATAATGTCATTAATTTTGTTGTTGACGTTATTGTTGATGTTTTGGTTCCTGTCGTGGAAGTGCGAGTCTAATATAGAGTTCGGCGTCTGTTGTCGTTGTCGTTGCTGATGATGTTGTTGATGATGATGATGATGATGATGATGATGATGATGATGATGATGATATTGATGATGCTGTTGTTGATGTTGTTGTTGCAAGTGTCCTTTCTCTTGTGGCTAGGTGTGGGTCCAAGATAGAGTTTAGCGTCTTTGGCAGTGGAAGATTCTGCGGAAAGGTATGTATGTATGTATGTATGTATGTATGTATGTATGCATGTATGTATATGTATGTGTATGTGTGTGTACGCAGGCTTGTGCTCGCAGATTCTCCTCGTCTCATCAAAAGAAATGCCACAACGTCGCACCTCTCAGCAAGCAGAGTGGCTGACCGTCTATGCTCGATGTAATGTCGGTTGAAACGGTGCTAAGTGAGACAAGACAAGATAGGACAAGACAGGGGTAGCGTTGAAGACAAGACAAGGCAAGAGTGGCAAGGCAAGGCAAGCCAAGACAAGTCTCATCAAAAGAAATGCCTCGACGTTGCGCCTGCCAGCAAGCTAAGTGACTGACTACAGATTTTGCGCTGGGTGCAATGTTCAAGTGGTGCTGACTAACATGAGGTGAGACAAGACAAGACAAGACAAGAGACGACAATGCGGCCCCGTGCTTATGACCGGCTGTCCGGCAGCGCAGGCCAACTTGATCACTGTATTACTGGAGACATTTTAGCTGGCAAAATCTGCCAACTTTGATCTCAGCTCTCTTGCTCAATAGAAGTTCCATGACCATGCTGATGGTATTGCTGGAAGGCTCAGTGCAAGGGCTTTCAAATGATGTGCTCGTCATCGCTGTACCATGGATGTTGGCTGAGAAGAAGAAGTTCAAAGTTGGATGCTTTACTTTACCATTTGAACGACCGAAGTAATATCATCACCTTGAAGTCGTGCTGAGAATGTCAACTCGTGCCAGCCGTGCTTGCTGGCAGTCAGCAGGTCAAACTGTACTGCGGCCGTTGACCGTGACGCCGCGCCGGTCACCGTCACAGCCTGGCAACCCATCACCTGACTCATGGTTTACTAGCTAACTGGAGCCGGGCCGTCAATTATATTGTCCTATTAACTCTCACTGTGTCACGTCTCGAGTTGGCACAAAGGCACTTCACTTTACCTCAAGTTTGAGCAACTCAATTCGCTCATTAACGACTCGGAGGCCTTTACCGACTGTTTCAGTGCGTAGTCAACCGGTCTAGCTAAACAGTCACTCTAGTAACATGATCATAGTATAAGTAACGGGACTCAGTCTCACTTGAATAAAGTGAATTCTGACGACCGTGACTCAGCTCTAGTAACTAAGACAGCCACACTGACTCTCAACTGGCAGCCGGTCTTCCCGCCGCCGTACTACGTGACACTTCACAGCCGCCGCTGACCGCAGATGGAGCGTTTGCGACTCAAGTTCCCCGGCGGTTGCACACGTCCGGCGCCGCATTGGGGACAGAACAGAACACTCGCTGCGTGGAACACTGCTCCGGAGGATGGCAGCCCGGGGGCCGGTCTTGGCACACTTCACGTGCACACTGCCGGGTACTACTGAGCCTCAGGCAGTACTACTGAGCCTCAGGCAGCGCTTCCGACTTCTTTTCCGCCATCCCGCTGCCGCCGAGTATCAGCTGCCAGTGAAGATGCGATTCACCGTCACCCCGGCCTCACGGCTCAGGCTACTAACCCCACTGAGAGTCACTGAACTTCAGTGACCTACTGTATTATGGTTATTGATAGTAAATCAACTTCAGTTGCCACGGCCGGGCGTGACGAGGCCCGGGCCCGGCCCCGTCACCTTCAATTCTTTTATTTACGCCCCCGGGACGACACCGTCACGGACACCCGGCCCGTGCCGGACGGTGAGTAGAACTTGATCATCATGTAAGTTGGTGATTCCTTAGCGTTGGTCACTTGATTGTACAAGTCCATCATTTATTGCTGACTCGGAGACTACTACAAGTGAAACTTTCGAGGCTTACAGCCGTAGTAGTTACAGTTACTGTTACTGTTCCAGTGGCGGGCACATGATTATTATAATATTACAGTAACTTCAATACGAATAGCAACGGGGGCTGGGCTACATGCATTTTTACGCAAACACTGTTAATGATACAATACTTGCCGCTTGTAGGAAGCTGCGAAGCATTTACACAGTTGACAGGACCGTTGGATTGATAGAATCCTCCGTAACGTCGCCGTCTTTTCATGTGAAGAGTGTTAGCGGCCGGCTGTACTGACTCGGACAGCCGCTGAAGTTTGGTGTTGTGTACATGAATCCGGCCCGGCGGCGGCTTTATTACTATTACTAGTACAATACGCGAGTCAGTGTAGGTATGAGCTACTCGGCGGGATATGCCCCGACTAGTTGTTTGTTGTTGGACTTGAATACAAACATCAATAACTTCAAGCGCTTCCGAGTCCTTCTTAGTCAATACTTTCGTCCGAACCCTGTCACGGTCATGGCTCATCAGAAAGCCGTCAGTGAGGGCTGCAAACAAGCTACTACACAAGCGATGACAACAATAATAAGACAAGAACGAAACACTTGAAGTCATTGCAGTTTATACCGAAAAACTAGGACTGACAGCTCATGTATGGGGAGTCACCCGAACAATGACTGAGAGCCTGTCCGCAGCAAACTGTCTACTTACTTACTAGTACTAAGTTACTTACTTACTTACTTGCTTACTTACTTGCTTACTTACGCTTCCCCTGTCGGAACGAACCAGTCAACGTGACAGTGATGCTAACCCTAAACCTTAACCCTAACTCTAACCGTAACCCTAACCCTAACCCTAACCCTAACCCTAACCCTAACCCTTTCTAACCTTTACTTGAATTGAAGTGCTTCCAATCCTTCTTCAACTCGACTAGAGGCAGCTAACAAGTCAAACACGTAAGTCTCATCATACAAGCAGCCAAAACGTATTGATTTACTTCACTTGAGTTGTGTTTCCCCATCCTTGTTCAAGCCGACTCAACTCAGCTGACATCGTCAAGTCTAAGGCGTACGTCTCATCGTACATGCGGCCAAAGGTAGACCTGCACACGTACAGACACAAAGAAACACAAGTAGATAGATAGATAGATAGATAGATAGATAGATAGATAGATAGATAGATAGATAGATGAGATGTCGCAAAGGAATGTAGTCCTTGCAAAGGAACGCAGTTTCACATCAAACAATAATTTGTGTACTGTGCATGTGTCCGGGATGGGAATCACGGGTAGACTGTGTTCTGGAAAAAGAAGAGGAGGAAGGACGTTGAAGAAAAAGGCAATCTAGGAATGGAGAGTGGGAGGATAAGGAAGAAGAGAAAGAAAAGGAAGCCGTTAGTCCAAGTGTTTTGAGCACCGTAAGCTTGCGCAAGCTACAATGATGACATTGTATGAGGCCTAAACCCCCGCAGGGACCTAGCCCGGGCTATGCAACACTGGACGGTTATGATGGAATGCAGTCACCAATACGGACTAGAGGAAGATTAGTCCAATTTTTGACTGCACAGGAGCGATAAATCGCAAAAGAGCAACGAGCTACGCAGGAGGATAGCTTGAAGCAAAGGGATTTGGATTGGGGATGGGAAAAACCCAAGGCGCGGAAACATCGATGAACAGAGAACGATACCATGCCGCGAGCCCCGCATTCGATTGGTCGAAGGTGGCAGGTCCATCCGTTGTCCTCGATTTGAGATTTGAGCTTGTTGTATCGGTTGGTCTTGTAGGCTCGTGCGTCAAGGATGTTTTCCTCGACCGGGCACGTTAGCTCGATCAGAATACATATCTTGGTAGACAGTGACCAGACAACGATATCGGGGCGGAGGTCAGTGACACAAATGTGGACAGGAAAGGCTTGCTCAGAACCGGTGTATTGGGTTTGGAGTTGCCAATCGTTTGCAGTGTCAAGCAGGGATGGTCGATGAAATGACTGTCTCTTAGGCTTCTGCTCGCCCTCTTTCACAAACATAGACTTTGATTCATTTTGGTCTATAGGGGAGCGTTTGTTATGGCTCTCGATGTGTTTTTGAAGGGGAGCTTCAATAGTGCAGAGCACAGAGTCATGACGCCAGGTATAGCGGCCTTGTTTGAGGGCAACATGGCAACCGGAGAGGATGTGGCATAGATGTGCTTGACCAGAACAGAGGGCACACTTGTTGTTGGGAATGATTCCCCACAGACGTCTAAGGTCGGGGGTAATAACCGAGTTTGTGCTTGCGTTGATGACCCAAGAGATTAAACGGGGATTACGGGTTCCGATGAGGCGAGCCCAGGAGAGGTCGAAGGGGCATGCGTCTTCAAAACGAAGGAAGCACCCTTGCATGGCTTTGTCCATGTCATGCACTGTGGTTGTCTCAAGTATTGTCTCAGCAGCTAATTCTAAAACCCTGTCGTTGCGGTCTGTGATGGAATGTTCTTTTGGGTAGCGACCATGGCCAAGTCCGAGATGATCGGATTGGCCTCGATGTTTGAATTCAAAATCAACTTGTGCCTCAAGCTTTTCGAGCACAGGCTCTGGTTTCCAGATAGTTCGAAATGTTTCGTGTTTCGTCAGGTTCATCGCATAAATGGACGAGAGGTGTTTATCTGGGCAGTACTTCAGCATTTGAGCACGGTTGATTTGAAGTCGCTGGTAAAAAGAGACGATGGATTGGAGCTGTAGACCGAATTTCGAGCGTGGGCGGTAAAGGCAAGAGACCAGAGCTCTTTTGTAGATATTGGCCCATTTTTTGAGGAAGCGGGTCGCAATTTTCTCAAGGGTTTTGGCGAAAGATAAGCAGAGGTCATAAATGAGAAATGGCCAGGCAAGTGACTGGACAGCGTAGTGCTGGTATAGCCAAAATTTCATAAAGCCATTGATCGAGCAGCTATCGATGGCTTGCATAGAAAGAATGAACTTCTTTTGGATTGCTGCACGTTGTTCGTTTTCGCTGAGGTCATGGTAGACAATCCATCCGAGGTCTTTGAAAGGCTTGTCAGCGATGAAGTCAATCGGTTTGCCAGTAATAGTAAGGGCGGGGTCGAAGGGTGGGAACGAGATCGGCAATAATCGTTTGAGACCCTTATAGTCGTCGGCTTTAGTCCAGTATTTGAAAGCAAGGCTTTTGCATTTGGGCGGTTTCGCGGCCATTGTTCTGGACCATGACAGAAATTTGTCAATCATGTTGATGGACGATTGACAGTGTTTCGGGGATCGGCAGTGTAGTTTGAGGTCGTCAGCATAAGCAGCTTCGTGCACGATGACTTCATCTGTTGAGGTCTTATGCTTGAAATGATAACCGTTGTTTTTGGTCAAGGATGATAGGAGGTCAAGGAGTAGGTTGAAAACTATGTTGAAAAGGAGAGGAGAAATGCAGCATCCTTGAAAAACGCCAACAGCAAAAACAAAGGGTTCTGATGACCAATCTTTCCCTTCGATTGTGGCTACTAAGAGTTCGTAGTATAAAAAGATTATGCGAGCAAACATAGGGGGCACGTGGTACCACCAGAGAGCGAACTGGATCAAGTTGTGGTTTACGCTTCCAAAAGCGTTTTGTAGGTCAATCCATGCTATGACCAGTTGGCGATAGTGATCTTTTGCATTTCTGATGGTAGCTTTTGTAGTAGCAATGTGCTCGGGGCATCCTGCAACGTTACGGAGGAAACCTTTTTGTTTTGCTCTGTCAAAGTACTTGTTATCTAGCAAAAAACTCTCTAGGCGTTTTGACCACAAAGAGAAAAATACCTTACCCGAGCAGCTTGTCAGAGCAATCGGACGATAGTTTGAGGCCTGAAGTGGATCGCCGTCCTTATGAAGGAGGGAGATAGCAGCTTGGGCCCAGCTATTAGCTACATCCGTTGTCCAACACTTGACAATGAGTTTGTGTAAGAAAAGTAAAGCGGTGGGAAGTCTCTTGTAAACAAGGTAGCTAATACCATCTCTGCCAGGGGCTGCACCATTACGCTTGGCAAACACAGATCTTTTGGTTTCCAAGAAGGACGGTGGCTTGAGGTCAAAGGGGACAGTTGGTAGAGGCGGGCGATTCATTTCAGGTAAGGGCACGTAGGTTTGTTCACGATTAGCGTCTTTGTATAGGTTGGGAAAGTAGGAGTCACAGTTTTCTTTGGATAGGGAGGAAGTGGTTTGGGTTGAGGGGGGATGAAACAGATTTTTGGCAAACTTATGAGGGTCAGTTCGGAAGCGTGTATTTGCTTGTCGTTGAGCGGAGCTTAAAGTTGCTTCCTTGAGACGACGGCGGAGGCGGTTTCCGGTCTTCAATAATACTCGCCAAGTTTTTTGCAGGCTTTTTGCAACAGCAGCTGGAATTGAACCTGCCCTTTTGAGATCTCGCAGATGTCTCTTTTGGATCAGTTTTTGTTGTCGGTTCTGCGTGAGTTCTGTTTGGAGCCGGATTACGTGGCGGTTTTTTCGCTCATGAGTTTGTTCTTGTGTTTTTGTTACCCGTTGTGATATGAAGTCGTAGAGATATCTTTCAAATTTCGCTACTGCTTCGTCACATGACAGGCATTTGATGAGAGAGGAGGGGAGGATGAGAGGGAGTGCGGATTGGAGTTCTTCTTCAATGCCTTTCCATTCGCTTGGTGTTGATGGCAATACCAGGCGTTTTCTTCTTTCGGTTGGTTCTTTCGGGGCACTTCTTGTCCGATGGACGAAATGGGAGTATGTCTCGGCGTCAACACAGTGGGTGGAATCCAGGTTGATAATGCCGGGTTGCGACTTGTAGTCCGGATGGACGTGCGCTTTTGGGCTCTTCTTTTCGAGGAGGCCCGAAAGGTCTTCGTAAGGGTGAACATGAGCAAAATCTTCTCCAGGGGGTTCAGGCGGTGCAGAGCACGCACTGGGAGGGTGACGGAGGCCACTCCGGAGGGAATAGCGGTGCGTCGGTAGGTTTTCGCATGTAGTTTTTGTAAATTACGGCTTAACTTAGGGGAAGCAAGCCTCTTCGTTTAAGCCAGGGTTGTCAGCCCAAGAAGAAAAAGGAGAAAGGTTTGGTTGCCGCGCTTTATCGCCGCGACGGGGTCACATATGGATGAGATGTCGCAAAGGAATGTAGTCCTTGCAAAGGAACGCAGTTTCACATCAAACAATAATTTGTGTACTGTGCATGTGTCCGGGATGGGAATCACGGGTAGACTGTGTTCTGGAAAAAGAAGAGGAGGAAGGACGTTGAAGAAAAAGGCAATCTAGGAATGGAGAGTGGGAGGATAAGGAAGAAGAGAAAGAAAAGGAAGCCGTTAGTCCAAGTGTTTTGAGCACCGTAAGCTTGCGCAAGCTACAATGATGACATTGTATGAGGCCTAAACCCCCGCAGGGACCTAGCCCGGGCTATGCAACACTGGACGGTTATGATGGAATGCAGTCACCAATACGGACTAGAGGAAGATTAGTCCAATTTTTGACTGCACAGGAGCGATAAATCGCAAAAGAGCAACGAGCTACGCAGGAGGATAGCTTGAAGCAAAGGGATTTGGATTGGGGATGGGAAAAACCCAAGGCGCGGAAACATCGATGAACAGAGAACGATACCATGCCGCGAGCCCCGCATTCGATTGGTCGAAGGTGGCAGGTCCATCCGTTGTCCTCGATTTGAGATTTGAGCTTGTTGTATCGGTTGGTCTTGTAGGCTCGTGCGTCAAGGATGTTTTCCTCGACCGGGCACGTTAGCTCGATCAGAATACATATCTTGGTAGACAGTGACCAGACAACGATATCGGGGCGGAGGTCAGTGACACAAATGTGGACAGGAAAGGCTTGCTCAGAACCGGTGTATTGGGTTTGGAGTTGCCAATCGTTTGCAGTGTCAAGCAGGGATGGTCGATGAAATGACTGTCTCTTAGGCTTCTGCTCGCCCTCTTTCACAAACATAGACTTTGATTCATTTTGGTCTATAGGGGAGCGTTTGTTATGGCTCTCGATGTGTTTTTGAAGGGGAGCTTCAATAGTGCAGAGCACAGAGTCATGACGCCAGGTATAGCGGCCTTGTTTGAGGGCAACATGGCAACCGGAGAGGATGTGGCATAGATGTGCTTGACCAGAACAGAGGGCACACTTGTTGTTGGGAATGATTCCCCACAGACGTCTAAGG
>WBZZ01006585.1:50000-55000 GCA_019918135.1 Paulinella micropora | reverse complement strand
CCGCCTTGGCAAGGATGCTAAAACTCGGCGTGCGGCCTAAACCCCTGGTGATGCAGCCGCTTGTGCGCGTACCAACACCCAAGATGACCCGCAGGGGCGCTACCAACGCGCCCTCCAGCTTACTCAGCTTGTTGGCGCCCGGCAGATCCCAAAAAGCCGATGCGTAAAGCAACTTTGCGCCAACCATTTGCTGCCAATTCATCAGCCGAAGACGCGCTGGAACTTCATGGGCAATCCAGAGGGGGTAGCAGGCAGCCGTTCCCGCTACAGTGATTTCCGCCGCCCGCTTCGCTTGCGGTTTATCGGAGAGGGTGTCCGTGAGCAGAACTCCCAGGTATTTGTAGTGGTCGGTGACGTTGAGAACCTTGCCCCGGAACCTCACGCATGGGGGCGACTTTTTTGACTTGGCGTGCCCGTATATCGGCATGACTTCCGTCTTGCCCGGTTTCAGGTTGATTTCAAGCCGATAGTCCTCCACGAATGTCGCCACGACATTTACAATCTGTTGAAGCTCCGTGACACTATGCGCAATTACCGCAACGTCGTCGGCGTAAAGCAGGGTCCGTATGTCTTCGATGCGGTTGAGGTCCTCGATCTCCAACTCTTTCGCGATTCGGACCGTTAGCTCATCCATGAAGACGTTGAACAGCGACGGTGACAACGGCGACCCTTGCTGAACTCCCATCTCTTCCAGCACTTCACCAGTGAGTTCGCCATCGACTAGCACTCGCGATGACGTTCTTCGGTAAAAACGCCGCAGAATGCGATAGAACTTGCCCTGTACCCCCATCTGGGTTAGCCTCTGAAACAACCCGGCCCGCCAAACCGTAGGGAATGCCTTTCTCAGATCCACGAACAAAACGAAAGAACGGAGGCCAGCTTGTTGTCTAAGGCGCAGACGCTCCTTAAGGACAAAAATCTGGTCCCCGTACTACGTTTTGGCCGGAACCCACCCTGCTCTGGGCGAAGCCTGCCCGGCTGATCGATGAAAGCCGTAAGCCTCGCCGCCATAAGGGACAGATACATCTTACCCAGACAGCTCAGAATCGCGATGTCTCTCCAATTTTCCGGATCGGTTGGGTCGCCTCCTTTTGGGATGTTGACGATAATCGCTTTGCCCCAGTCGCTGGGGGTGTATTCGCACGATTTCAACCAGTTGAAGAAGCGCACCAGAAAGCTCACAATCCGCGTGCCTCCGTACTTGAGCATCTCGTTCTTGATCTTATCCGGTGAGCACGCTTTGTGATTCTGGAGATTTCCCTGGCAGAGCTCCACTTCCTTCTCGGTGTAATCATAGTCCAGCGGGCCCGTCTCAGTCCGGATCTCCTCGGCTTGCGCCATGGCCTCGAATTGGTCGCGCAGGTTGTCGTTATACTGGAAGGTTTCGCGGGCCTTCCGCTCGGGCTCAATCCGCGCTGCTTCCTCATCAGAACCGACTTCCTCTACACATGCATCCTCCAAAAACTGGTTTTCTTTGGGGACCACCATACGTCGGCGGTATTCTTCCCATTCTTGTAGTTTTTCCCGGAGTGTGCATGCCAGAGTGCCATCGGGCTTCCGAACAGGAGCAGAAGCGTTCGACCGCCGAACCCCGCCCAAACGCTTTGACAGCTTCCAGTACGTGGCCATGGTAGCGCTCCTGAAGTTGGCAGCGGTGTCATTCTGGACCCGCTTCCACGCTTGCTCCTTCTTCTCCTTGCATAACCTTCTGACCGCCTTCCTCGCTTCTTTATATCTTTGCCAGGCCTCTCGGTTGGCCTCATTCCTTCGCCAGAGGCCGTATGCCTCTCTCCGTCGCGCAATCGCTTCCCTAAGACTCTCATCAAACCATGCATTAGTAAACCCTGGCCTAATCACCCGAACTCCCAAGACCTTCACGGCTGCGCCCGTGAAAGCTCGGACCACTAAGCTAGCGACCCTATCTACCTCCTGCTGAAGCTCATCCGGGTCCTCCACTGCTGATAGATCTGGGAGGCCATCTGGCAACAGCCCCGATATACCAGCTGCAAAGGTCTCGTCGTACTTCAACCTAAGCTTAGACAGCTCACTCTCCTTACCCTCAACTACCCTGCCTATCAAGCGCTCTGCCTTGAATGCTTTGTACCTCTTTACCTGCTTTTTGGGGGGTGGCTGTCCCCCCCAGACCAGTTCCGCCCACACAGCTTTGTGGTCGGTATCAAGGTCTACCTCGTCGACGCCGAAGCTTGCCTCCTCCGCCAGCTCGGAAGAGACGCAGATGTAATCCAGTAGATGCCTTCGTCCACCTACATTTTCCTGCCTAGACCACCAATATTTGTCCCCCCGTGGTTGCGAAAACCCACTGAGATTGCGCAACCCCGTGGCAACAAGCATCGCAGCCAGCAACTCACCATTCTCACTCCTAACCCCTCTACCCCTCCCATCTATCTCGCCAAAGAGGCCCACCACTCCCTCCTCCCGCGCTATTCTGGCGGGCCCCAGCTTAGCATTAGCATCACCAACCGTAACCACATGACCTTTGGTGGCGAAGTAGGAGACGGCCGCCTGCCACGCCTCATAGGCTGCAATAGATTCCTCTCGTTGATTTTCTTGGGGGAAGTAGCCGTTGCCGACGAACACATCCGACGCCGTCGCGCTCCCAGACGACAGCCTCACCCACAATTGCTGTGGGTGTGGAACAGGCGCCTGTACAATGGTAGCGCACGGTGCCAGATAGTTGGCCACCAACGTCAAGACTCCCCCAAGAGACGCGAGCCCGCACCAGTTGCAGCCGCTTTGCCGAGGACTGCGAAGCCGTCGACTTGGAGCTTCTCCACCTTCTGCGACGATAGGTTGTGCTCCTGGACTCCGACGATCACCCAGCCTCGCTCCTTGTAGTGCTCCGGCCATTCCCCAAAGCCTGGGCTATCCGCACCCACTTTGCCTTGCCAATTATGTGAGGCCACCCTCAGTGGGAAGCCTTTCACAAATTGGGAAGAACGAAGCTGATGCCGATGCCTGCGCTTCGGTTGAGCCCGCCTGGAGCCCTCCGCCACCCTCCACGGCCCATCCTGCACCCTCCGCCCCAGCTCCTCCAGCTCCCGCATCCCGCCCCACTCCGCCAAGGGAGATTCACCGCTTGAGGCTTCGCCCTGGGGCTCGTCGACTTCCACGTCGAGCACCCAGTAGCCAAATCCCTGCTTGCGAAGCTCCCTCTGCATCTCTACATACTGGGCACCCCCCCGTGCAGCCCGCTGCTTCTCTCTTTCCCGGAAAGTCCTACCCGTCGCAACGTGAACCTTTCCCGTGAAGAACTTACGCTCCCGCAGCAGCCGCACCATCTTCTCCGCCTCCTCACAAGACGCACATTTAATCCGCAAATATCGCCCACTACCTCTGCCCGCGAATTCCACCTCGACTTCCCCGAGACCGAGAATTCGGAGCTCTCGCGCCATGACCACTGTCTGAGAGACATGCGATAGCCCCCATACTATGCAACATCTCTTATCCAGCTCATTTCGTACCTTCCTCCGCCACCTCCTCGGTGGCGGTACCGCTTGCCACTCGCCGTGACCAGACCTTTCCGGACGTGACTTCTCTTCCGAGGTTGGGGAGGGTGATCGAGATGCAGCAGGATTGCTGGCTCTACGTGATTCAGGTTGCCCGTCAGGTACGCGAGCACTCGACCACCCCACCCCGGCCGAGTAGCCATCGCCACCCGCAGGCGCACTCCCACGGGGAACGTCTAAACCTGAAGGATTACCGCCTTGACCCATAGGGCCAGCACTAGCGGCCGCGCTCTTCGCATAAGAACCTGACATAAGTGGTATGGGACCCCGGTGCCGCATTGATCGAGTTGTAAACTCGATAAATGAGGACCCAGGTGGGGTTATTTAAAGCTCAACCCTTAAAAAGCATACGTGTACGTATGTATAGGAATACACACAAACACTCACCTGCATCCGTAACCAGGCACGAGGCAGACCCGCTGTGCATCATCGAGGTAGGTGTCGTGGCAAACCACCCTGCGTCCGATAAACGCTGCAAGTGAGTCATCTACCGAGAGCACAGAGTGACAGGCCCGTGCACGTGTACCCACCACCCCATAACCCTCCGCCAGAGCAACCCCATGGCATCCGCAGGATGAGCACGAAGAGTGCTGAGAGAGAGGTGAGCCAGGAGCCCCGCTCCGGTCCGTCGTTACTTTGGTCATTTAGTCGTTTCAAGGCTTGTGGTAAGGTGTAGGGCCTCTCGCCTTCGTACAAACTCCGACCGACAGTAGTTTGGTTGAAGATCCTTCGCGGTGACCCTCTGAACACAACCCCCTCCCCCAGTGCCCACCCCTTGTGATTCCAGAGGCCACCCCGAGCCAAGAGCCATGAGTATGATGAGCAACTCACATGAGTTACTCTCAGTAATTGGGACCCGTCTCATAAATCAATGGAACGCTTATCGTGCGCCCCTCATAGGCTCAGCCCGCCCATGTGAAAGCTAGGCCTCGCCCAAAGCAAAGCAAAGCAAAGCAACAACAACAACAACAACAAAAAAAAAAAAAAAAAAAAAAAAGAAAAAAAAAAAAAAAAAAAAAAAAAAAAAAAAAAAAAAAAAAGAGAGAGAGAGAGAGAGAGAGAGAGAGAGAGAGAGAGAGAGAGAGAGAGAGAGAGAGAGAGAGCGAGCGAGAGCGAGGCCGCCGTGGCTCGCCCGCAATCCAGCTGGGTGCACCTCGTCACAACCACTCATCGGCGTGAGCTCATAGCTGTGTGCGACATAGGTACAAGAGCAAGAGGAGAAACAGTGTGCCAGCGTGGATGTGTGGGTGAGGCAGTGCGGTGAGGCAAAGCAGCGATGCCAGTCGAATCCCTGGAGACGGAACCTAGCATCAAAAACATCGTATAAGTCTACCCCAGGCCTCCATCCACCGAGTGGTGAGCTCGATAAAAGAAGACCCGAGTGGGGTTATTTAAAGCTCAACCCTTAAAAAAGCATAAACATGTACGCCGCCAGGAACCCAACAACAATAACATAGCAGCCAGGAACCCAAC
>WBZZ01006585.1:37500-40000 GCA_019918135.1 Paulinella micropora | reverse complement strand
ATACATACATACATATACCAGTGCAGAGGTAGATTTTGTCGTCTAGCACAGGCCGGCACGGGGCCACCAGGACGAGGTAAGTAAGGCGATGTCAGGTAAGGTTAATAGTTTATTTCGGCCAAATTATGACGAGAATAGCGGTCACAGATAGATAGATAGATAGATAGATAGATAGATAGATAGATAGATAGATAGATAGATAGATAGATAGATAGATAGATAGATAGATAGATAGATAGATAGATAGATAGATAGATAGATAGATAGATAGATAGATAGATAGATAGATAGATAGATATATAGATAGATAGATAGATAGATAGATAGATAGATAGATAGATAGATAGATAGATAGATAGATAGATAGATAGATAGATAGATAGATAGATAGATAGATAGATAGATAGATAGATAGGTAGGTAGGTAGGTAGGTAGGTAGGTAGGTAGGTAGGTAGGTAGATAGGTAGATAGATAGATGGATAGATAGATAGATAGATAGATAGATAGATAGATAGATAGATAGATAGATAGATAGATAGATAGATAGATAGATAGATAGATAGATAGATAGATAGATAGATAGATAGATAGATAGATAGATAGATAGATAGATAGATAGATAGATAGATAGATAGATAGATAGATAGATAGATAGATAGATAGATAGATAGATAGATCTTGTACCAGCGCAGAGGTAGATGTTGTGGTCTAGCACGGTGGCGGCCAGGCCGGCCCGGGGCGACCAGGGCGCGCGCGACACCAACTCTGCGCAAGAAGAAAGGGAGAAAGAGAGAGAGAGAGAGAGAGAGAGAGAGAGAGAGAGAGAGAGAGAGAGAGAGAGAGAGAGAGAGAGATACACATACAAATAAGAAGAGATTTAGCTGTGACATGAGTTACTAGCGATGTATGTATGATGTATGTATGTATGTATGTATGTATGTATGTATGAATTTGACCCGTCCAGCTGAGTCCGCCGTCGCAGCTGCGCCACACGTCGTTGTAGAAGTCAGTCCAATTCTGACCACCTGCGGCCAACGCACAGATATATATATATATATATATATATATATATATATATATATATATATATATATATATATATATATGTATATGCATACATACATACATACATACATACATACATACATACATAACATACATACATACATACATGCAAGAAAGAAAGAAAGAAAAGCTGCCGAGAGTGATATCTGCTATGTACTGGTAGCCAGAGAGCAGCTTTTGATTCTTGCATGTATGTATGTATGTATGTATATATGTATATATATATATATGTATGTATGTATGTATGTATGTATGTATGTATGTATGTATGTATGTTGTATGTATGTATGTTATGTGTTACCTGCGATGTACTGGCAGCCAGAGAGTTCGACGTGTACATGATACGCGCGTGCTTGCCTAAAGACGCAAAATCGCTTGATGAGAAGGCACGATCCAAGGGAACAAGGAAGATAGAAGACATGGAAATAAGTGGGTGGGGTGGGATGGGGTGTGGGACGGGGATGGGTGGTGGTGGTGGTGGTGGTGTGTGTGTGTGTGTGTGTGTGTGTGTGTGTGTGGTGTGTGTGTGTGTGTGTGTGTGTGTGTGGTGTGTGTGTGTGTGTGTGTGTGTGTGTGGTGTGTGTGTGTGTGTATGAAAGTTTGAGAGAGAGATAGAGAGAGAGAGAGAGAGAGAGAGAGAGAGAGAGAGAGAGAGAGAGATAAACCATGGAGCTGGGTCAAGTAATTTGTTCCACGTCACACCCAAGTCAATACTCTTATACAGTTGCCCGAAAAACTCTGCAGAGGAGCAGGACCAAGCAGAACGAGGGACTGAAAGGAAATTAGAATTATGCGAGTGGACAAGAAGAATGATGTGAGGGAAAGGATGTAAAGGGAGATAGAGAGATAGATAGATAGAAGAGAGAGAGAGAGAGAGAGAGAGAGAGAGAGAGAGACAAGCAGATGTAATCACGTTTCTCCAGGCCATCCCTTCCGCCGAAGAGATAGACGGAACAAAACAAGCAAACAAACACAACAAACACAGAGACAAGTCCAGACACGCTGTGACGGAGAGGGGTGTGTTAACGTTGCCGAGGCTAACCCTTCGGTCCGAGAGATAGATGGGCACGACAAACACAACAAACACAAGACAAGAAATGCTGCAAGGGAGAGATATATAGAGATAGATAGGTCGATGTGTGGACGTTTTCCCAAGCTGCCTCTTCCACCGGAGAGATAGATGAAACCAAACACACAACAAACACAACAAACACAACAAACACAACAAACACAACAAACACAAACAAACACAACAAACACAAGACAAGAAATGCTGTGAGGGAGAGATAGATAGATCTAGAGAGATAGATAAGTAGATGTGTTGACGCTTTCCCAAGCCGCCCCTTCCGCCGGAAAGATAGATGGAACCATCTGCAGACGCCAAGCCCATCAAACCTTCCGCCCCATGCCTGACCACAATGTGCATGTATGTATG
>WBZZ01006585.1:32500-35000 GCA_019918135.1 Paulinella micropora | reverse complement strand
ACAGCGACATGTCGGTGGAATCGGAATCTGTAATAGCAGAAAAAAAAAAAAAAAAAAAAAAAAAAAAAAAAAAAAAGAAGAGGAAAAAAAAATGTTCTTGATCTCTCTCTCTCTCTATCTCAGGTTTTGTCTTGGGATGTTTCCTTCACTGGTTTTTGTTTCTTGCTCAGAGTCTGCTCTTCTTTGGACATTTTCTTCAATTTTCCCCCCTGGGACTGATCTTTTCCGCTTCGTTCCCGTAGTAGCAGCAGTGGTAGTAGTAAGTTGTACATGTAGTAGTAGTAGTAGTAGTAGTAGTAGTAGTAGTAGAAGTAGTAGTAGTAGTAGTAGTAGTAGTAGTAGTAGTTTCTTCTTTCTCTCCTTCTCTCTATCTTCTTGGGCGTAGCGTTTAGCCCCCTCAGGCGTTCGTGCTTAACTGCATTTTTTTTGGGGGGGGCCTATTTTTCTCCCACCGGGAGTTTTTACAGGGCCCGTTTTAGTTTAGTGGGTAGGGGGTTCTTTTGCGGTCTTAACCCGAGTCCCACACTGTTCGCCGATCTAGAGATTTTGAAGTGAAATGACGAGGAAGTTCGACTCTTTCTTTTCCTTTCTATCTCTCTTCTTCTTCTTCTTCTTCTTCTTCTTCTTCTTCTTCCTCTTTCTCTCTCTCTCTCTCCCTCTCCTTAACCGTAAGCAAGGTTCTCTCTCTTTTTCTCTTTCTTTCCCCTTTTGCTTTCTTTTTTTCTTTTTCGTTTTTCTCACTTGCTGCTGCTTGTTAGGTTTGGGCTTGCTCTTGTGTGGTACAGCTTTATGTTTATGGTTGTGGCTTGTGGAGTTTCTTCTGGTCTATGACGGGGGTGGGGTGCGGAGTGGTTTGGCTCGACTAGCTTGAGGCTGCATGTCTATGAGGTTGCCAGGCTTGGGCTGGTCCTTATGGATACTGCAGCACTCGGCATAATCGCGTCGCGAGTACGCCACGTCGAGCCTTACTACGCTCTGCACACCACCCTCCTGGCTACGATAGCCTCCGGGTGCGAGTGAATTGCGTTAGGTGCTGCAGTTTCCTTAAGGGCTGTCTCACTGACTTCAATTGATCTCACTTGCGCCCATTGTTAGTTATGTCTTACCTCTGCTGGCGCTTTCTGCTCTTGCCTTCTAGTTCAGTATCGTCTCCCTTGCCCCTGTCTGGCCTTGTGTTTGTTTGTTTATGTTTGCTTTTAGTGTTTGTCGCTGCCTCTGTTGTTGTCTTTTTGTATTGTTTTTGTTTCTTTTGTTTCGCTTGTTTTTTTTTTTTTTTTTTTTTTTTTTTTTTTTTTTTTTTTTTTTTTTACAGTAAGCAAGGTTTAATGAGAAAGAGACGATAGAAAAAAGAAGAGCCTAATTCAAAAGAATTCTGGTTCCAAGGAACAACAGTATTTTTTTCTTTTGTTTTTTTCCTATTCTCTTTTGTGTTTTGTTTTTATCTTTCTTTGCTGTTTTTTGTTTCTTCGTTCTCTTTTCTTTTCCTGGTTTTTCTTTATCTCTTTGTTCCTTTCTTTCTTTCTATCTTTTTTCTCTTTCTTTTCTCTTCCATCTTACTCTTTCCAGGAGCTTTCTGTTGAACCTTAATTCCAGATTTCATTATGAGTTGTACTGTTGTTCCTTGGAACCAGATTTCTTTTGAATTAATATAAGATACTGTCTTACTCCGCCAGCCTGTTGATATTTGCGGTATATACGTACATACATGTGCATGTCATGTGTACGTAAATGTTAGTGCGTGAGTCATTCTATTGTGTCGATGTAAATTTAAACTTGTTTACTTCGCCAAAGTACCGTAGTTTTTTTTTTTTTTTTTTTTTTTTTTTTTTTTTTTTTTTTTTTTTTTTTTTTTTTTTTTTTTTTTTTTTTTTTTTTTTTTTTTTTTTTTTTTTTTTTTTTTTTTTTTTTTTTTTTTTTTTTTTTTTTTACAGTAAGCAAGGTTTAATGAGAAAGAGACGAAAGAAAAATAAAGAAGAGCTTACATTTAATTTTGCAAACGTCAAGGGGGACATGCCATGCATCATCTATTCTCGTGCCCGTCCCGTTCGTGGATGCCTTTCGCTCGCTGATGCCTTACCGCTGTTTACATTTATATTTCATAATTTTTCATGTATCACCCAAGCTTGCCAGTCTAGATACAGATTCTGAGTCTATCCTGTTAGTACTCCTGTTGACTGTCAGGTTTGATATCGGCCACGAAAACCGACCCTCAAAGATCTTGACGCTCGTGGTCATGACTTGTTGAGAATATTGAGACTAGGTCATTCCGTTCTGATCCATTTTGTCGGTTTTTGCCATTTGCGATGTTCGCGTGAAACAAACGCAAGGACATGACTATGACTCGATCAGATTGAGTGGTACAACAAAGTTGGGAACAGACCAATAGTCTCCACGGTCCGTCCATAAAGGTATTTCTTTGTTTCTCTCGCCACTAAACCCTCTTGTTTCTCATATCCGGTGGGGTTGTCTGTGTCTCTTCGTTTTCTTCACCTTAGCTTTG
>WBZZ01006585.1:5000-27500 GCA_019918135.1 Paulinella micropora | reverse complement strand
GTCTTCTTCTGCCTCCCGTGCCTTCATGACGTAGTGTCTGGCTTCTGCCATGACTAGTAGGCGACAGGCTATTAGCTCATCGTGTTCCAAGAAACCTCCTTCCGGGATGTTCGGTAACACCACAACTCCTCCGGAATTCTCAAGTGTTGTCCGTACACTAGGAGGTTGGGGGAAGCGCCTGTGCCTTTTCCGCCCAATGCCCTCGACGCTGTGTTGTTCATGGAAAACACAAATGATGGCAGGACCTTGTGCCAGATGTGTTGTTTGTCACGACAGTATTGCTGGAGCGCGGCTTTGAGCGGCCTGTGGATCCTCTCAATCTTGCCGTTGCTCTTCGGCGAATATGCCATTACGTATTTCCACTTAAAGCCCCACACTGTAGCAGAGAGATCGTTTGTGAACTCCGAGCCCCGGTCGCTGTGCACATTTTTCTAATTCGGTACCCCTGTATATCCGAATACATGGTAGACTAAAGCCTCGCACGTCGATTCCGCATCCTTTTCCTTAACCGGCACCGCGAACACATAGTTCGAAAAGCAGTCTATTGCTGTTAGGATATACGTTGTGGGTTTCCGACCGCGAGTGGTCCTACGTACTGGTAGTCTATGTGTAGGGTTTCAAACAAGTTCTCAACAAGCTTGTATTCACCATAAAGGCCTTTTTGAGCGTTGTTGTGTGATGTTTTAGCTTGCTTGCAGTGTTCGAATGTCTCGACTGTGTCGGCGATGGATTTCTGCATCCCATGCCACCAGAACCTGCGCGATATGAACCATTGCATATTATCCCTTCCCGTGTGTGAGTTGAGAGCGGATCGGTGTGTGGCTACTAAGATCGCATATCGTAATTGTGGCGGGATCCAAAGTGTCCACTTTGACTGCGTCTTTTCCCACTTGCCGCCTGCCCCCTTATACAACAGGAGGTAGTCGTTCCAGGTCATAGTCTTCTTATGTGCTCTTAATATTGTCTCGAGTTTCAGTGTTCTTAAGGGGATCAATAGCGTGAGCAATGAAGTGGCACTATTCCTTAGAACTCTTTGCCAACTGACGAAACACCGCGGGGCTCGCCATTGAAGTGCGCTTGTGACTAGGCTTATATGTCCCCCCGTTCGTTGTGTTTGCTCGGCGGCCGCGATAATCGCCGACCTTGAAGTGTGGACATGCTGGGGTACCCAGAACGAATGTGCCTTATCCGCGAAGAATGCGTTAAAGGACTGTTCATGTTTGTGAGTGTCCAGGCTTCATGTCGCCCTCGCTGAGGATATCGGACTGTGTGTCGATCTCCTCTAGTAGGTCTTGCCAATCCTCAGCCTCTGTTGCGCGCAGCATACCCCACGTATGCATTGCAGCTGGTCCAACAGTTCGGCCTGAGTGTCGGGCTTGTATCCCTGCTTCCAGATGTGTGCGCTGGTGGCAATGTATGCCATTCCCGCCGGCAACGTGTCTTTGAAGTCGACTGTGTTCCTTAGCAGTCCAGTCATCATCGGCAGTCCAGCCGACTAGATAAGCAGTCGGAGTGTCTAAGGTAAAACGATCTGAGCCATCGCCTACGGAGCCTTTCACCCGTGGCATCCGCGACAGGCTATCCGGGACCGTGTTCTCTTTGCATTTAATGCACTCGATGGTGAAATCATACAGTGCTAGCTCCGACTGTCATCGGGCCAGTCGTCCCGTATGTTCTCTATCCATGAGCCATCTGAGGTTAGCGTGGTCGGTTTGAACCAGAATGTTCGGAACACCCCATAAGTACTCTCTCAGCCGGCTGAACGCCCAAACTATCACCAACGCTTCGCGCTGTCTGGTGCAATAGTTGACCTGTTAGGGCGTCAACTTCTTGCTGACGAACATAATAGGTCGTAGTTATTTATGGTCGGAATCATATCATAATTGTTGCAGGACTGCCCCGACAGCGTATTTCGACGCGTCAGTCGCCACAACAAAACGCTTCTCAAAGTCAGGGAGAACCAGGACCGATCCTCCCTCTGTAAGGGGATCTCGTGTGAGCGCCTTCTTCAGCTTCGTGTATGTTTCCGCGGCCTGTGCCGGCCATTCGCCGTCCGGGTCGCTATGCAGGCAGAGGTCCCTTAATGGCTTTACGAAGTCCTGGAAGTTAGGAATGAATTCCGACTACACCTGTGCTAGAAAGCGGAAGGAGTGCGTGCATCATGCAAACAGCATTTTTCAGTCAAAAACACCATACTTGCTATGTCCTGAGAAATGAAAATTGTGGTCGAAAATAAGGGTGAAAAATAGTGAGTAACACTTTTTTTCTAAAACAAACACTTGTGTCATGCTTGCTTTTGCTTAAAACAACGTGGTTTGAACACATAGCTGCTTTGGTACACTTGACATCCGACATGATTTTGTTGGCGCCGGCCCGTGAATTTCTGTTTGCAATATTTGACAAGACCATGCCAATTCCCGGAGAGGAAACCAGAAGAATTTCCAAAAAAATATTTGAACAAACAGGCCTATCGACATACGTAGCCTTTGAAGTGAAGGCCGCACTAAATTTTTGTTTATTTGACTGTTTTTGCGGGGTCGAGATTGGTAAAAATCATGTCTAGAGAGGGTTTTGTGTTTTTTTGTGTGTCTTTCTCATGCATACTTTCACGTCCCGTGGCCTTGCAAAGTCTTTCCATACGTTGCGTCCATGCTGTCTGCAAAATGGTGTGTTGTGAACTTATCTGTAGCATGTGTTGTTCTTTTTTGCAAAAAGCACTTTCTTGTACCTGTCTTGTATCGCTCATATATGTGTTGTGTGTGCTTTTCTGGGAATGTTATGTGCTGAATCTATTCACAATCGCATGGTCTTTGTTTTGTATATGTTCAACTACTGCTCCTTTCTTTGTAACCCTGCTGTTGGTGATCTGTTCTTGGCTCCAGACAGGCTAAAAAAAATCATGGGTGAGATCTTTAGAGATTTTCAATTTTTTCTGCACTTTCTGTACAAAATGCTTTTATTAAATAGTCTCTTTGATTTCCTTCACTTTCTGTTCTTGTGCCTGCCTTGTATTTAAATTAAAAAAAATCTGAGTCAGGACCTTATACCACCTACTTTTGCTGATTTTGCCGGGCCGGTTTGTTTGCAGGCTTAAGATTACCTTTTTGTAAAAAAAACTTTGTTCATTTACGTCTAAGCATGCATAGAAAGATATTACATAAGAATTTATTGAAGAGCATACAGGGAACATATGAAAACTGATTATGATCATCTTTTTGGTCAGTGACTCGTGACAAGCAACCGGTGGCAGGGTGGCTGGTTTTTCCTGATCAGGTGGCGCAAATTAGTTGGGAAAAAGTGGTGGGCCGGCGACGGGAAATCAATTAGTTTGAAGAAAGTTTTTACTATTTTTCAATGATTCTTTCGTTAAACACTGAGTCAATCACGGTTTTTACTTATAATTTTCAAACTCAAACTTCATGTAAATACAACTGATCTATGTTTATTGAACTTCAGTTATGCTATTACTGTGGACATTCAAGTGGCAAAACTTCCAATCAAATTTGAATTAGTGTTCAGATTTTGAATTAGTGGTTAGAAATACAATTAATTGTCAGATATTTGATTAGTGGTCGGAAATCAAATTAGTAGTCGGATTTCAACCGAACTAATTATTAATTTTTTAACTTGAAAAAAAACTAAATTTATTAGCAGGTCCGGCGCCGGCAGAGAATCATAGTATTAATATTGATAATATTAATATAAATAATGCTCGCTGAGGCTCGGCACCGTTTATTAATACATCACACTGAGCGTTGAACTGAACACAACTAAAATGAAAATCATAAATCATATTAATATTAATATTAATAACATTAATAAGCAACATTAATATTATTAATACTTAGTATATAAACCTAATTATCAATATTATATATAATAATATTAATTAATATATATAATTCAACTGTATTTATACATACTTTTACACAAACACTTTAATAAGAAAATACTTTCCACTCGCACTGGTGATGAGTGGGAAGTCAATAATAATTAGTCTACTGATGGTGATCAAGTTGGTTGTCTCAGTAGTATTAATAACAGACTGCAAGTCTTGTCATGTCCTTACTCATTAATCACTCAGAGTCACTGTCTTCCTCATTCCCAAAGCGGCTGCCTTTCTTCTCGTTATCTGAATCAGCACTGTCCGAGGCATCCTCCGACTCTGACTCTGACGTTTCATCAGACTCAGAATCTGCACTTGTTGATTCTTCTTTGAGTTTTTGGATCAAATCAGCCTTATCCTTGCTGTTCATTTGGCTGTCCTGGTTCAACCTAAACGAATCGATGAGGACAAATTGCGCTTCAATAGTAACTTCGAATTTTTCGTACTTTTCATCATCAGGACACTCCCATGCCACTATTTCTCCTGGCAGCTTTGACTGATGAAACTTTTTCTTCAGCACCCAGGATGGTGCAAACTTTTTCGAAGCCAAGTCTTCAGCGTACCATGGCTTTGCGCTGCTTTTGCGTTTCTCACTTACACCAAAAATATGAATCGAAACTTGGCTCTTGCTGCTCACGTTTTCGGCACATAATTTCACATCCATGACCCTACCAACGTAAAATACCTCAGGCCAGCCATAACAGCGAAAATCTGCGGCGCAAAGCAATCCTAGAGCGGGTAGATCCATTTCTTGAAGTTGTGTGTTGACTGCCTGCAGCTTGTTAGGATTACGACACAGACTTTGCCACTTCAAAACTTTCGTGAATAGATCTTGAGGCTCTTCCGTAGTATGCTGTTCCACCTTGATCTCAGTAGACTGTTGCGCATGCACGACAGGTACGGATGGGTGGGCCTGGCCCACAGAAGTAGCAGTAGTAGTAGTAGTAGTAGTAGTAGTAGTAGTAGTAGTAGTAGTAGTAGTAGTAGTAGTAGCAGCAGCAGCAGTCGGCTGTTGCCCCTTGACTGGAACGGATGAGCGGCCGCGGGCCTCAGCAGTAGTAGTAGAAACAGTAGCAGTGGCAGCAGTAGCAATAGGCTGTTCCACCTTCACACTTGGTACGGATGGTCGGGCCTCAGCAGTAGTAGTAGAAACAGTAGCAATGGCAGCAGTAGCAATAGGCCGTTCCACCTTGACACTTGGTACGGATGGTCGGGCCACAGTAGCAGTAGCTGCAACAGGCTTTTGCACCTTGACAGGTACGGATGGCTGGGCCACCGCAGTAGTAGTAGTAGCAGTAGCAGTGCCAACAGTAGTATTGCCAATATGCTTTTGCTTTTTGTAGGATTCGAACTGTTCGTTGATGCGATCCAATTCATGCTCGATATTATCAACTTCAGACAACCAGGCTTGTCGTGCGGCGGCTGCCCGGGCCTGGGGCGCAAGTAGTTTGGGCATGTTGCGACTGCCTTCATCATCATCATCACTGTCCGAAACTATGACGTATTCCTTTTTTTCTTGCTTCTTTACAGCCAAAGCTGCGGCCGCCACCGGCATGAGCACCTTGATTGCGCCAGGATGGTGAAGATTCTTGAGCTGTCGGCGCTTCTTCCTCCCAGGTACATGAGTCTGCCCATTGCCAAAAGTGCGTTCATAGGTAGCATCGAACGGGTGCGGATCTTTGGGTAGGACGTCTTTGTGTCCATCCATCTCCTTGAAGATTTCCTCACATTCGGCCGCATACAATGCCTAAGTATGCATGCATCAACTTATGTATACGCTGCGGCCACCTCCCTTCCCCCCCCCCCCCAAAAAAAAAACAAAACAAAACAAAACAAAAACAAACAAACAACAATAAATTAAACAACAACAAATTAAACAACAACAAACAACAACAAACAACAAACAGCAACAAACAACCAACAAACAACAAACAACAACAAACCAACAAACCAACAACAAACCAACAACAAACCAACAAACAGCAAACAGCAAAAAACAAACAACAAACAACAAACAATAAACAAACAAAACAACAAAACAAACACAGAACAACACATGTATGTATAGCATTGTATTTACGTATACCATGCTTCTCTTCTTGCCACGTCGTGGCTGACCAGCCTCAGCCGCCTCTTCCTTTTCTTTTTCTTCACGCCGTATTTCGAAGGCAGACTTCCAGATTTGCTGGCCCTCGTCTGGATCAAGCTTGATTTTTGTTCCTTCAGCCGTCCACGTAGATGCTGCGCCTGCATATTTATTACGTAAAATTTACATACATACATTGATAAACAAAACATACTTATAGACAGCATGCAGGAACATACATATATTGACAACAAAGTATGTCACTAGAAATGTAAAAGGAGGAAGATAAACAGACCGTCTCCTAATTTCAGCCGGAGGAATTCGTTAGCTTTTTTTGATCAGCGCGTTGCTGAACTTTGAAGGCTGAAGGCTCTCCATACTTTTGGATTCCTGTATGTGTGTGAGTTTGAATCTGTGTATGTGTAGCCCTTACTAAGAGAGAGAGAGAGAGAGAGAGAGAGAGAGAGAGAGAGAGAGAGAGAGAGAGAGAGAGAGACTAGAGAGAGAGAGAGAGTATTACCCTTTTGAGTTTCTCCTTGTTGCGCTGCACCTCCACGTATGCACACAAAACGTTGACAGCGTCCCCAGCAAGTGCTTCGAGCTCTTGCCAAAGTTCGCCCACCCTCTCGCGTGCCACATACTCCTTCTTGCTGTTGCATGCAATTGTTTTGAAGTTTGCTTCCGGGTCGTCATAAGATAGACCTGTGCAAAAGAAACAATCATTTCTTTCTCTGAGTCTCTCTCTCTTCTCTCTCTCTCTCTCTCTCTCTCTCTCTCTTCTCTCTCTCTTCTCTCTCACACTCTCACTCTCACAACAGGAGGCGTGGTATATATATATACCTCCATCAGGCTTGTTTCTGCCTTTTGCATTTAGTCGAACGACTTTTTTCAGCTTCTTTCGCGCCTTGATGAGTGCCACCTTTTTGCGGTTAATCTGTTTCTTGATGTTGTAGGCTTCATCCCTCAGAGCGTTTGCGTCTACGTGATCATTCAACCACTCCGCCACCCCTTCGCTTGTGGGAGTCTTGGACGCTACCAAAGGATCCTTGGCTAAATCATTCACACATTGCGCACAAATTTGTTGGGGAATGGCAAAACCATACAGGATTGAGGCAAAACATCACAGGATTGAGGCAAAACATCACAGGAGGGAGGGGGTTTTTTTTCCAGGGGGGGAGAGAGAAGTTCAACAGTGTACCCAATTCCAGCAGTTGTCCCGCCAGGCTTGCCTTGAAATCCAGGGTATGGTTCTTGCTTGGTGATAGAGTAGCCATAGCTAGCAGTGATTCACTTGTAGGGAACGAAAGTTTGTCAGTTTTGAGGTAGATCAGAAGGTACGGTAGGCAACGACTTGCTACCGTATACGCGCGCTTACAAACGCAGGTTTCATGGCTTTTTGCGTTTTCAATAGCTGTCATGATCAGAAACAATTCCTCTTTGCAACGTTGTATATTGTGCTTGTCTTGTGTTCTATTGTGTTGTCTTGTCTTCTATGATAGGCTTGCATTTTTTGTGTTCCCTTTCTGTACCCTTGAAGTTCAATAACTAGAATTCTGACCCAAACCCCAATTCCTCTTTGCAACGTTGTACATTGTGTTTGTCCTGTGTTCTATTGTGTTTGTCTTGTCTTCTATGACAGGCTTGCATTTGTTGTCTTCCCTTTCTGTACCCTTGAAGTTCAATGACTAGAATTCTGACCCAAACCTATCATCGCGCGAGTTTTTTTTGCTTGGGCGCTTCTGTTTCTCTTAGAATTTGGAAAATTTCCTTGCCTACAATGTCTTTGGTCCAAAGGGATGCAACACGGATGCGGTTGCAGCTGGCTCGTGCAGCAGAAGAAAGAGGACCAGCTGTAGCAGCACGAGAGCTGGTAATGAAGTAGGGAACAATTTAGCGATTTTGAAGCTACTTTAATTTGTAAATGTATGTATGTATGTCAGTATATGTATGTGTCTGTGTATATATGTATGTATGTACGTATGTTACTACTCCTCTCTCTCTCTCTCTCTCTCTCTCTCTCTTCTTCTTCTTCTTCTTCGCTTTTATTGAGAGAACAATTTTTACAATTTGACTCAGGGCACGTCCACGTGAAAAATATAGCTAGTAAGTTATACCTTTATCAAAGGTGGAAACCTAGTTATTCAGTTGAGCGTATTAAGGAAGATATTAATATTAAAATTAGTATTCAGCGGCTCAGTATTAGTATTGTATTATAGTTATTAAAATTAATATTTTTGCTTAGATATATTGCGCGGTGATATATATTATTATGTTATGTTATGGGTATATGTAATTGTAAAGCTGTATACGTAGTCGTATAACGTATGTGTGGCGACCCCCCCCCCCCCTCTCTTCTCTCTCTCTCTCTCTCTCTCCCTCTCTCTCTCTCTCTCTCGTCTCTCGTCTCTCGAGCTAGTTATAATTACTAGAGTTATATTTCTAGTATTTAATAATTCTTGGAAACGCGTACTCATGATCATGATCACAATCTAGAATACAGTTTTCGGTTAATTCTGTCCCTTTTTCGGTTAAGTTTTTTTCCGCGTGTCCGTTTTGCACTTCATTTTTCACGTCCTTACATGTCAGGACAAATTTGTTCAGTAAATTTTCGGCATTTACTACTACTACTACTACTACTACTACTACTACTACTACTACTACTACTACTACTTCTACTACTACTACCACTACTCTCATATCTCTTATCTCATATTACATATCTCTTATTTCATATATCTTATGTCATATTTCTTTTATCTTATATCATATTTTTTATATCATATATCTTATATCATATGTCATATATCATATATCATTTATTTTACATCATATATCTTTTATCATATATCTCATACCATATATCATGTATCATGTATCATATATCTTTTATCTTTTATCATATATCATATATCATATATCATATATCATATATCATATATCATATATCATATATCATATATCATATATCATATATCATATATCATATATCATATATATCATATATCATTTATCATATATCATATATCATATATCAAAAATCAAAAATCTTATATCATAAATCATAAATCATATATCATATATCATATATCATATATCATATATCATATATCATATATCATATATCATATATCATATATCATATATCATATATCATATATCATATCTTACATCATATATCATATATCATATATCATATATCATATATCATATATCATATATCTTATATCATATATCATATATCATTTATCACATATCATGTATCATATATCATATATCATATATTATTTATCACATATCATTTATCATATATCATATATCATGTATCATATATCATATATCATATATCATATATCATATATCATATCATATATCATATATCATATAGCATATATCATATATCACATATACATATATCATATATCATATATCTTATATCATACTTCATATTTCATATCATATATCATGTATCATATACCTTATATCATATATCATATATCATATAGCATATATCATATGTCATATATCATATATCATATTTCATATTTCATATTTCTTATTTCTTATTTCATATATCATATATCATATATCATAGATCATATATCATATATCATATATCATATATCATTTATCATATATCATTTATCATATATCATATATCATATATCATATATCATATATCATATATCATATATCATATATCATATATCATATATCATATATCATATATCATATATCATATATCATATATCATACATCATATATCCTATATCATATATCATATATCATATATCATATATCATATATCATACATATATCATATATCATATATCATATATCATATATCATATATCATATATCATATATCTTATATCATATATCATGTATCATATATCATATATCATATATCATATATCATATATCATATATCATATATCATATATCTTATATCATATATCATATATCATATATCATTTATCATATATCACATATCATATATCACATATCATATATCACATATCTTATATCATATATCTTATATCATTTATCATATATCATTTATCATATATCATTTATCATATATCATATATCTTTTATACTTTATCTTATATTTTATATCGTATATCATATATCGTATATCATATATCATATATCATATATCATATATCTACTACTACTACTACTACTACTACTACTACTACTACTACTACTACTTCTACTTCTACTACTTCTACTAATATCACTACTACTACTACTACTACTACTACTACTACTACTACTACTCCTTCTCCTACTACTACTACTACAACTACTTTTTCTTCTAATTCTACTGCTACCACTACTACTACTACTTCTAATACTACTACTACTTCTACTACTACTACTACTACTGCTTCTACTACCTACTACTACCTACTACTTCTACTACTTCTTCTACTATTACTTCTACTTCTTCTACTCATTCATTCACTCATTCATTCACTCATTCATTCACTCATTCATTCACTCATTCATTGATTGACTCATTCATTCATTCATTCATTCATTCATGTACTAATTCATTCACTCATTCACTCACCCATTCATTCATTCATTCACTCATTAACTCATTCATTTTTTCACTCACTCACTCATTTATTCATTCATTCACTCACTCATTCACTCTTCATGCACTCATTCATGCACTCATTCGTGCACTCACTCATTCATTCACTCATTCACTCATTCACTCATTCACTCATTCACTCATTCACTCATTCACTCATTCACTCATTTATTCATTCACTCAATGTCATTCACTCATTCATTCATTCATGCAAAACACATGTGCAGCACATGTGCGGCACATGTGCAGCACATGTGCGGCACATGTGCAGCACATGTGCGGCACATGTGCAGCACATATGCTTTATGTGCGAATTGATAAGAATGAGTGAATCTATACACAGCGTGTATGCTACATTTGCTTTCTTGCCAGGGAGGATGACCAGCTGGCTCAAGACGGACGTTACGTGGTGACGTTTCTATCCTCGCTGCGCCATCACAGAGGAGGAACAATCTTGTCTCTCAAGAATGGAACCAACAGTGCGGTGGACTTCGCCGACGCGCTGATGCATGGAGTGGAGGCGGGTGTCATCGTGGCAGGGGACCGCATCGTTACGGATAATGCAGCCATTCACCACGCCCGACAAGTGATCCCCGCGTTGAGAGTGCTCTTAGCTGGAATCGGGATCGAGATGGTATACTTACCCAAATATTCACCTGAACTGAATCCGGTGGAATTAGCCTTTCAATGGGCTAAGCAACATATCAGAAACGATGGAGCGGCGGGCCCTTTTGTGACAAGAATTCTTGCTGCATTTGCTGCTACTTGCACTCGGGAAAAAATGATCGCCGCATATGATCATTGCATTCCTTGATTTTTTGTGCCTGAGGCACTGTTCGTTATTCAAACAATCGTGTAGTATTATCATAGTAATACTAGCTTCCCAGTGACTCATCCCTACGAGCGGCAAGCATTGTTTTATTAAGTTGCAGTGTTTGCCAAAGTATCAATAGCTTAGTTAGCATTGATGTAATAAGTAAATATGATTTTTATTTTCATTTCAGTTGTATTCAGTTCGTGTCACTGTCGTGGCACGTATATTATTATTATTATTATTATTACTATTATTATTATTATTATTATTATTATTATTATTATTATTATTATTATTATTATTATTATTATTATTATTATTATCATAAGTTATTATTATTATTGTTATTATTATTATTATTATTTAATATTATTATTATTATCTTCAATATTAATATTATTATTATTATTATTGTTATTATTATCATTAATTTATTATTATTATAGTATATTATTATTATTATTACTGTTATTATTATTATTATTATTATTACTATTATTATTATTATTATTATTATTATTATTATTATTATTATTATTATTATTATTATTATTATTATTATTATTATTATTATTATTATTATTATTAATGGAGGCACATGTCCAGGATCTGGATCTGATGCTATAGTCTGAGGAAGCCTATTATTATTATTATTATTATTATTATTATTATTATTATTATTATTATTATTATTATTATATATTATTATTATACATTATAATTATATATTATTATTATTATTATTATTATTATTACAATATTATTATTATTATTATTATTATTATTATTATTATTATTATTCAACTATTGCCCTGTCGCCAGTTCGATTCCCGTCGGTGCCACCAGTATTTTCATTGAACATACCGATCCGTCTGGACCAGTATTTTCATTGAACATACCGGCCCGTCTGGAAAGTGTTGGAACTGCCCTTGCGGGGGTGTCATTAGAGCTTATCGTCAATTCTTCGTACTCCCCTCACGGGTGAGACGATGGAGGCGCATGTGCAGAAATGCATCAGCCATTGACAGAGAAGCACTATTATTCAACTATTATTATCATTATTATTATTATTATTATTATTATTATTATTATTATTATTATTATTATTATTATTATTATTATTATTATTTAGGGAGTACATAGGCCATCGGTCCTTTCCATGGGCTGATTGGTATAAAGCTCCTAGAGTAATGTTCTATGCCGTCACTTCCTTTATTCCACCGATTGGTGTGGAGACTTTCCTTATGAAATGGAGGACTGGATGCACATGGCCTTTTGGCTCAGCAATTGGCAGGAGATACACTATTATTATTATTATTATTATTATTATTATTATTATTATTTATTTCTGGACCAGTATTTTCATTGAACATACCGGCCCGTCTGGAAGTGTTGGAACTGCCCTTGCGGGGGTGTCATTAGAGCTTATCGTCAATTCTTCGTACTCCCCTCACGGGTGAGACGATGGAGGCGCATGTGCAGAAATGCATCAGCCATTGACAGAGAAGCACTATTATTATTATTATTATTATTATTATTATTATTATTATTATTATTATTATTATTATTATTATTCACTGTAGTGGACACCGTGATAGCCCAGTGGTCAAGTTCTACCATCTGGGCCCTGTCGCCAGTTCGATTCCCGTCGGTGCCACCAGTATTTTCATTGAACATACCGGTCCGTCTGAACCAGTATTTTCATTGAACATAGCGGTCCGTCTGGAAGTGTTGGAACTGCCCTTGCGGGGGTGTCATTAGAGCCTATCGTCAATTCTTCGTACTCCCCTCACGGGTGAGACGATGGAGGCGCATGTGCAGAAATGCATCAGCCATTGACAGAGAAGCACTATTCACTGTAGTATTATTATATATATTAAATACTAGTATCAGTATTATTATACTATTAATATTATTAGTAAAATTTAGTATTATTATTAATATTACCGTTCAACTTTCACTTATTAATATTATTAATGTAATTCAAGTCAGAGTCGCCGAAATCCGACCACTAATTTGATTTCCGACCATTAATCAAATATCTGACAATTAATTAGATTTCTGACCACTAATTCAAAATCTGAACACTAATTCAAATTTGATTGGAAGTTTTGCCACTTGAATGTCCACAGTAATAACGACCACTCGTCCGGGCCTCAGGAGAACTTACATATGATGTCATCAATAATATTAATATATATACTAAAAAACTTGTGACAGTGCTTGCGTGTAGTAAACTAAGTATGCTCCCCCCCCCCCCCCCAGTGTCACGTAAGTCAAGGTCATTCAGTATTATTAATTAATAGTTTGACTTACCATATGTACATCTATTAATAGTTGACCGTTACAATATATATTAATATACGATAAACTTTGCATAAAGTGAGTTTCAATTAGCAATCAGTTGAATAATACAGTGCCATCATCATAGTACTGAACTGTCACGGACAGTGATGACCGCGCTGCGGGGGCAGAAAATCGGCCCCGGCCGCACCGTCAGGATTCTGGTAACATTGATCAGGATTCCGGCCCGACCGGTTTATCACTTCAAGGTCGACCGTGCCGGCGATTTGGACTAAGCTGCATGTCGGCCGATTATGATTATCACGGTTCAAACTCAAGTCCCAGTTCTGGTAATCATCGTGCGATATTACTAACACTCATTAGACTCAGACTGAAGTCAAAGAAATAAGTCGATTTCGAAAAGTGCTGCTGAAGCCTTCAAGGAACAGTTAATGGCGATGAGAAGGAAACAGTTTCCAACTTCTAAGTTGGCTGCGTGGGCGGGCAATGTCTTGCCGAACCTTACAACGGAGCGTCAATTTTGGCCCAGCACTTGCCTCTGCCACACACACATACATAACATACATACATACATACATACATACACATACATACATACATACATACAAGGATCATCATCATCATCAAAAACAAAATTCCTCAACTCATTTATTCCTGACGACAGGAAAGGAAAAAACGAACAACTACTAAATGAATAATGGATGGAATGTTGACATAAAGTGATGGAGGATGCGTGTCGTCAGAAGAGAAGCGGACCTCTCCTCACGATTGGCATGTATGTATGTACGTATGTACGTATGCATGTATACATGTATGTATGTATGTATGTATGTATGTGACCTCTCTTCGCAGTTGGTCCCCACATACCATTGCCCAGTCTGCAGACATACATACAAACATACATACATACATACATGTACATACATACATACATACATATATACATGCAATTCATGCATGTATGCAATGCATGCATGCATACATGCATGCACATGCATGCATGCATACATACATACATACATACATACACACCCAACCCCCATGTGCAATCGAAATGAATGAATGAATTATGTATGTATGTATGTTGTACATTATGTATGTATGTATGTATGTGCATAGGTATGTATGTATGTATGTACATGTGTATGTATGTATGTATGTATGTATGTATGTATGTATGTATGTATGTATGTATGTTTTAAGATGAAGAGACTCTCATAGTCCTTCCACCCTCTACGAGAACAACACGTATGTATGTATGTATGTATGTATGCATGTATGTATGTATGTATGTATGCATGCATGTATGTATGTATGTATGTATGTATGTATGTATGTATGTATGTACATATGTATGTTTGTATGTTTGTTTGTTTGTTTGTATGTATGTATGCATGCATGTATGTTTGTATGTATGTATGTACATTCATATGTTGTATGTATGATGTATGTATGAATGCATGTATGTATGTATATACGTACTTATACAAATGCACGGCATACATAATGACGTGCACAATTCATACAGTGAATCCGTATGGAAACACTAAGCATAAATAACTTTACAAAACAGCACATATATGCAGGTTTTATGGAGCGGAGCTCTTACTTCGGAGTCGAAGAGCTTCCATTTGCTCGGACACCTTGTGTATACCTGGAGCTAATTACAACAGAGACAGTTGAAGGTTTTTGTGCAAATGCGCCTTCTGACCATCAGAGCCTTGTCCAGCTCCTCTGCCTCAGATCCGTCCTTCATTGTTCTTGATTTGGCCATCTTCAAACTTTGCAAACATAAACACAAGACAAACCATAATTGAGAAAGCTTTGTTTGTGAACTTTTGCAATATTTTGCAAATCATGCCATGATATTCCTATCCTCCGCAAATAGGGTGCTGAAACCTGTGCTGGAAACCTTGCAACCAGACTTCCGTGAAAACAGCACAACAGTTCAGTCAGTACTCAGTGACCAAATTCGGGTGGTGTATCTAGTGTATAAGACCAAAAAAAGAAGGGACTTGTAAGCGTGCATGCGAACGTGTGTATGCATCGATGCACATATGGCTACGTAGAAACTAATGAGATCTCGTATACTTTACGTTGTTTTATGGACACAGAAAGAAGAAGAAAGGGCAAATTTTAGCGGAGGAAAAAGTCCTCAAATGCCATTCACCCTCATGCAGAAGTGTAGTAGATGCATAAAAAGTCGTCGTGAATTTTCGTACCTCAAATTCGCGACATCTTTTCATGTTGTCGCTTCTACTTGCAGATTGCTTTGTTTGGTATGTTATGTTATGTTATGTTATGTTATGTTATGTTATGTATGTTATGTTATGTTATGTTATGTTATGTGATGTTGTTTTATGTGATGTGATGTGATGTATGTCATGTTATGTTACGTTATGTTATGTTATGTTATGTTATGTTATGTTGTGTTATGTTATGTTATGTTATGTTATGTTATGTTATGTTACGTTATGAGCTGTTATGCTATGTTATTATGTTATGTTATGTTATGTTATGTTATGTTATGGTATGTTATGTTATGTTTGTTATGTTCTGTTCTGTTATGTTCTGTTCTGTTCTGTTCTGTTCTGTTCTGTTCTGCTCTGTTCTGCGCTGCAGGTGGTACAACGGATGGATGCCGACGAAGACTGGCCTTTGCCTGACTATTACAGTATAGGTACATACATGCATGCATACACACATACATATGTACATACATACATACACACCACATACATACATACATACATGCATACATGCATACATACATATATACATACGTACGTACGTACGTACGTCGTACGTACGTACGTACGTACGTCGTACGTTCGTACGTACGTACGTCGTACGTACGTACGTACGTGTACGCACGCACGCACGCACGTTCGTACGTACGTACGTGTACGTACGTACGGACGTACGTATGTACGTACGTACGTACGTATGTTACGTACGTATGTTACGTACGTATGTTACGTACCTATGTTACGTACGTATGTTACGTTCGTATGTTAGTATGTTACGTACGTAACCGCACGCACGCACGCACGCACGTACGTACGCACGCACGTACGTACGTACGTACGTACGTATGTTACGTACGTATGTTACGTATGTTACGTTTGTATGTTATACGTACGTACGTATGTTACGTGTACGCACGCACGGACGCACGCACGCACGTACGTACGTACGCACGCACGTACGTACGTATGTTATGTACGTATGTTACGTACGTATGTTACGTTCGTATGTTACGTACGTATGTTACGTACGTATGTTACCGTACGTACGGTACGTACGTACGTACGTATGTTACGTACATATGTTACTTACGTGTACGTACCGTACGTACGTGTAACATACGTACGTACGTGTACGTACGTACGTGTACGAACGTACGTACGTACGTACGTATGTTACGTGCGTATGTTACGCGCGTATGTTACGTGCGTATGTTACGTACCTCGTACGTACGTACCGTACGTACCGTACATACGTACGTCGTACGTACGTACATACACATACATACCTACATACATATATGCATACGAACGTATACGTACGTACACGTACTTACCAACGTATACGTACGTACACGTACTTACCTACGTAGGTTTACGTACGTTTACCTACGTACATTTTCGTACGTTACGTACGTTACGTACTACGTAACGTACTGTTACACACTACGTTATGTACTACGTTACGTTCTACGCTACGTACGTTACATACATGCATACATACATATATGCATACATTACCTACATATATACATTACGTACGTACGTACGTACATACGTACTTACGTACGTACGTACGTGCATACATACATAAGTATATACATACATACATACATACATACATACATACATACATGCATACATGCATGCATGCATGCATGCATACATACATACATACATACATGCATAAATACATACAATCATCATCATCATCATCATCATCATCACCACCACCACCACCACCACCATCATCATCATCATCATCATCATAATCATCCATCATCATCATCGTCATTATGCAGGCGATGCGTGTCCCAAGGGCTGTGGCGGTCTGCTGGGCCCGCTCTCCTTCTCCTTGTTCGCAGGTATGCGCCTTTTTATCAACATACGAAATGTATGTATTTACGTTTTGTATGAATGTACAAATGTATGTATGTACTTTTGTATGAATGTACGAAAGGTATGTATGCACGTTCGTATGATGTACGAAATGGATGTATGTAGGCGTAGGACAGAACTCCATCTTGGAGTGTCCGGTCTGCAAAAAGACCGTCTGGCATGACACCTGCCCATTTACGCGCAAAGAAAACAGAAAACCTTTCACACCATTACCCTAGCCCTAACCCTAGAATGCAGCCTAACTTTAACTGTCTTTCCCGCCATCCACCTAGCCCTAACCCTATCCACTTAACCCTAACTTTAACTTTCTTCCCGCCATCCCCCTGACCGCCTGTGCCATTCCCGTTGTATTTGCCTTCAAGTTGCCTTGAATAACCCTAACTTCAATTGAAGTTGCCACGAACGTGCCTGCCAAGCCCAGCAGCTGCACCGAGCGCTCTACCACTACCACCACCACCACCACCACCACCACCACTACTACTACTACTACTACTACTACTACTACTACTACTACTATTACTACTACTACTATTATTACTACTACTACTACTACTACTACTACTACTACTACTACTACTACTACTACTACTATTACTACTACTACCACTACTACTACTACTACTACTACTATTACTACTACTACCACTACTACTACTACTACTACTACTACTACTACTACTACTACTACTACCACCACCACTACTACCACTACTACCACTACCACGACTACTACTACTACTACTACTACTACTACTACTACTACTACTACTACTTCTATTACTACTACTACTACTACTACTACTACTACTACTACTACTACTACTACTACTACTACTACTATTACTACGACTACTACTGCGACTACTACTACTACTACAACTACTACTACTACTACTACTACTACTACTACTACTACTACTACTGCTACTACTGCTACTACTACTACTGCTGCTGCTGCTACTACTACTACTACTACTTCTACTACTACTACTACTACTACTACTACTACTACTACTACTACTACCACTACTACCACTACTACCACTACTACCTACTACTACTGCTACTACTACTACTACTACTACTACTACTACTACTACTATTATTATTATTATTATTACTACTGCTACTAGTGCTACTAGTGCTACTAGTGCTACTAGTGCTACTAGTGCTACTGCTACTACTGCTACTACTACTACTACTACTACTACTACTACTACTACTACTACTACTAGTACTACTACTACTACCACTAACTACTACTACTACTACTACTACTACTACTACTACTACTACTACTACTACTACTACTACTACTACTACTACTACTATACTACTATTGCACGCTGTTATTACTATTACTACGATTACTAACTTAACTTAGCTATTCGAAATCTCTAGAATTGGTACTGCGAGTCAGTACCATCACGCCACGGTGCCACCTGGCAATTTACAAGTTAGTAGTGCGGTTTCTCACCTAATAGGCCGAGCGCAGCCGACCGTCACTCTGACCGACTCGTCACGAGTCGTCATCATCTGGGTGAAAACTTGCTTGTAAAGCTTAGTCTAGTCATAGATGACTGATTAGACGATAATCAGTGGTTATGAGGCGACTCATGTTATAACTCAACATGAATTACTTACCAGTTTCTGATATTAATCAAACAGCGTCCTCATTTCTAGTATTGCAGGGCCCCGCCACCGAGCGGCCCCGCTTTCGACCCGAGGCTTTCGGAGGCAATTATTCCGATTGTTTGCTAATTGATATTAGATGAGGCGATGCCTGATTAAAATCTGTGTCATTTGGTGGCCAAACTGCCAAACTCACGGCTCGAACTATACTAAAACAAAAATTTTGATTTTAAGTTGATCATATTAATATTAATATTTCAGCAAATAAAATTTTGAGTTTAATAAATTAAAATTTATTTATGTCAGGGCTTTGAAAACACAGTTACTCAGTATTAAAGGTAATTACATTTCAAATAAAATTATATCGTCCGAGTTAAATCTTTTTTGATGTGTTCTTGATCGGTCGATGCGATTTGTAAGGATGACACCTCACTTTCACCTGACGGTTGCATGCAGATATCGAGTGAGATGATGTGCGACGCCAACACGTCTTTCTCCCAAGCTTTGAATTCTTTATTCTATTAATATATACCGTGCCTCGCCGGGCCCACCAATTTGAAATCGTCTCAGTTTTTTTGCCTCACTCGGTGGCAGTGTCAGGTCGCCCTCGGAGTCTCCCCCCCTCCGACCTGTAACCGTCCACCCACGGTATATATTCTACATCGTTATTTCGCTATTAGTTTTTATAGGAATTCACTCGTGGAAGTGACTCGATTATTTATTATTAAATGTATTATAAGATTTTATTTATTTTACTAAAACGATATTATAATATTAATAATATTAATATTAATAGATGCACACTTTTGCGTGACTGCCTAATGCCTAGCTCACCAAAAATGTATACTTGAAGGGCGATTAAAGCTCTGTGTCAGAGTTCGCACTACAAGGCTCGGTAACCTCTTTGACCAGTATAACTTAATATAATGATCCGAAACTCACAGTAGACCGCGTCGGCAGTATATATATAACAAAGCTTTAATGATGCGCCAAACCAACAGAAGGCGCGCAGAACGACATGACTAGCCGGATATAAGTAATGGCTCTAACGACACCGTTACTCTTATACGGCCGGCACATGTAACTATTAATATTGATTATTAGTTCTAACATCACCTAGGTTAGTAGTCCAGGCCCGTGACTTTCCGGGAGACTGAGTTTCTCAAGTTTGAACATGATTGAGATTTCTTTGTTAAATACAACTTTATCAAGGAAATGTATGTCATCATAAAGGAAATCTCGGAATGTACAGTTCAAACAGTTTTCCTCAGAACAAAAGAATCAGGTCGCAGCCGTTAGAAAGCATTCGAGTCAATTTGATTATGTAGACTAAGTCTGCCATCGTCACCCTCCAACCGCACAGCTAAGGAGATATTCTACCAGACTCTTTGACAGAGGGGCGCTATGTACTGAGGACATTCAACAGCGAAAATCTTCAAGTTTGTCCCCAGCTTTCTCTGTCATTTGTGGAGCTACGACAACGTCTGAAGCGCCATTAAAAAGCTCAAGAAGACAAGGGCGTTCAAGTGATGTGCTCAGCGTGTTCATACCTCAGATCTTGATGGAAAACCATGAGTTCATAGTCGGCCTGATTTGCCACTTTTGAGTGTCCTCAGCAATACCCAGCTGCCGTGCGGTGTGCCGCAGAGCAACGCTGTGAGCGGGGAGCGAAAACTCCGGCGGTTCAATTCTTTGGTAAGTCTAGAAAGACACAGCAACATACTTGTGTACATACAAACAAAATTTGCCCCTGGAGGGGGGGGGGGGGGGATGGTGGCAGCCATGCAGGAAAGGAGGTACTTGTGAGGTAACCAAAATGAAAATGCCACGGAAAATATGTATGCCTATTGCGTTTTACACATACTTCCCACCAGAGAGAGAGAGAGAGAGAGAGAGAGAGAGAGAGAGAGAGAGAGAGAGAGAGAGAGAGAGAGAGAGAGAGAGAGAGAGAGAGAGAGAGAGAGAAAGAGAGAGCATTCTCAGCCATTCATTTTGGCGCCAGTAAATTCGCTTCAGGTACATACAATTGCGGGGCTGGGGTTCCCGTGGGGAGGGCCCCCGGACCTCCCTTTCCATAGTCGACAGGGTACGTTCAATTGCCGGAGGCGACCGGAACAAACCCTTCTGGCACAACTCTTAGAGCCTTCTCAGCCATTCATTTCAATGCCGGCTTATTCGCGTGGGGTACGTACAATTGCAGGGCTGGGTTCCCGGGGGAGGGCCCCACTTCCCCGTCGACAGGGTACGTTCGACTGCCGGAGGTACCGGCAAGTACTCCAAAAAAACAAGGAATTTGGCATTCGGGACACTCACCTAACGCAAATATTTGCGTGAATTTCAAAAAAGTTATATCAGCATCAACATCGCGTCTGGGCTAGCCACCCTGGCAATATGAGCTCCCAACTCCTCCTGGTTCCCACACACCATGACTTATCGGGACAGGGGTGCCGAAATGGGGTGAAAAAACAAGGAAATTTGGCATTCAGGACACTCCCCTAACGCAAATATTTGCGTGAATTCCAAAAAATATATCAGCATCAACATCAGTCCGGGGCTAGCCACCCTGCAAATATGAGCTCCCAACTCCTCCTGGTTCCCACAAACCATGATTTATAGAGACAGGGATGCGGAAATGCTGTGTGTGTGTATGTGTGCGGGGGGGGGGGGGGGGGGGGGGGCACACAATTTCCGTTTTCCCCCTTCCCCCAAACCCCCCACCCCCTCCCAACACTTCTCAGGGATAATATATGTATGTATGCATGTATGCATGTATGTATGTATGTATGTATGTATGTATGTATGTATGTATGTATGTATGTATGTACGCAGTGATGGCGACGGCAAGTGAAAGCAACAAGGGCATATGCAGATGAGTAGATAGATAGATAGATAGATAGATAGATAGATAGATAGATAGATAGATAGATAGATAGATAGATAGATAGATAGATAGATAGATAGATGGATAGATAGAGAGAGATAGATAGATAGATAGATAGATAGATAGATAGATAGATAGATAGATAGATA